>CAKALU010024314.1:0-11057 GCA_916700995.1 Hozukius guyotensis
AAGCTGTGTTCCTGTGTTTTAAGACTTTAAGTTGAAACGTTGCATTTGATATGCAGTATTGAGCTGAGCCAGTTTGTTAGGACTCTGGTCATGTCTCTTTTGTTAACCACATTAGCATAAAACACAGAGGTTTCAAAGTCTAGAGTTATACTTCAGACAATCTTCTGAACACAAAGTTGTCACTTTTTAAAGTAGTTCGCCGTGTTAATTGACAGCTCCTTCTCTCTGTCAGAAGCTTGACTCTAATTTTGTTCAACACTTCTTCCTAAATTCAAAGTCAAGATGTCAGAGTTTCTCTTCTCTTTACTTACAAATGGGGCTTCCACACATTTTCTCTGGGGATCTGCAATGCTACATGGATCCATCCTGCTTAATTGACAATAAAATCAATACGCCATGCATCTCCATGAAAGTTACAGCTGTCTGTGCAGCACAGCACAAGCCAACTTGCCTTTACTGCCCATTTGCAGAAAATATTCAAAACTGGATAAAGATGCAACAAAAGTCACATTTTTGACTAATCTTATAATGAAAACTGTCTGAGTTTTAACCACAAAGGTTTCAAGATATCAAAGAACTTTAAGGCATAGATGAGATAAACATTGGAAATCACAATGAAGATGAAAATAAAATAAAATAATAGACAATGAATGCAGTTTCCATGAAGTCAAAGCCACCTGCACTCTTTAAAAAACAGTAATTAAGCGGTGCATCTATAACAGTGTCTGTAAACTCACATTTATATGAAAAATCTTAACAAAGAGTGCTTCTTATCCAGCTGATTTTGCTTTATAACAACATTTCTAGGTAATTCAAGTCTCGTTATAGAGCTTTAAATAGCATATACAGTATATTTAAACATACCTTATTACCTTCTGATGTCAGTAAATGCTGGCTTCTTGTTAAATGTTAATCCTTTAACAATACTGGAGTTCTAACCATCATGTTTACGGTGCACAAAGCAAACAGAAGTGTGTATCCTTGGCACAAACTATACAGTGGGTTGATAAGATTGTGCACAGGTTGCACAAGATCAAATCAACCCACATGTGAACGTCTCTGCTGAGATCACTCTGGATCATCTGCTGCTGTAGCTACACAACAGTCTCTCACCGCTGCAGCTCATCTTCCCTCACAACAACATGCACAGAGCTGCAGGGCTCAATATGTGGTCCAATTTCAGCGTACATGCTGCTAACCCTCGGCCACGTGACTCTAATGTTTTATTTCACTGCCATGTTGATGACACTCAAGTATTTCTCCTGTAAAAGCCCTATTACCAAGTCTGACTTCTAAGGATCAGGAGAGTAACATTGCATTTTCTATTAACAAAATTCTTGAAAACACCTTTCTTTGGTGTGCAGTCTATTTACGACTGCATGGAAATTAACAGGCGCAGAATTCTGCAGTTTAAAGGGTCAAAAATCACCCTTTCATCGGTTTAACAGCAGAGAAAACACATTTTTTTAGCACAAAATTTGATGAGATTAGAAAAGTGATAATGATAATGATAGTAATGATAATGATAATGATAATGATCAGAAACATATTTATAAATCTGTACACCATCAGGGTACAAAGATTATCTTTAAGGACTTTTTTTGACCCACCATTCATAAAATAATTTACAGAATAATTTAAGTGTGAATAAAGGGTTTATAGCAACTACCAAATCACAGTAAAGAATGCACAGACACAGAGTCAGAAAGAGAAAGTGAAAACTTTTGTGTGCAATGTGATTACTTGCATATTTGACTGGATTTTGCACCACTAAAATACAAATATAAGCTCCTCCTATTACATAATATTGTGGCTCTGTCTTGTAAAGAAGAGCTATGTTAAAACTATAGTGCTGACATCTGTTTTATTTCACTTTATATTGTGCTCACATGGTGCTTTTTTCCAGTATAGAAGTATTGGTTGGTTTCTGGGTCTCACAATATAATCAAGATGCCCTCTATAGTGCGCTGTGCTTCCAGAAAAACTCTCTTTACATTTAATTTTCCTTTTAATGAAACAGCAATTGATCCACCGGCCATTAGTCAAGCTTACAATACATGAGCTGGCTAGTATTTACTGTAACTGCTTGTTGTTGCTTATTTCCCGTCTTCAATATTTCTTCCTTGACCCCTTTACCCCCTATGTCTTTTTGTAAAACAGTTTGTACCTTGTTATTTTTAGTCATCACTTTCTGTCAGTCTGGGAAAACTAAACCTCTATTAGGCTTTCACAATATGATCTCATGGGAAGACATATAAATAGCACAACATTTTAAGGACATTCCATGTGTCATGATAACGCATTTTAAGCTTTTCACATATCGTTTCATGCCACAGGGTTAACGTTGTGAAAAGGCTTTTTGCATGTCATTTAACCCCGTGTCGTTAGTGTAAAACAATCGCGGTTGTGTAACAAAACCACTGAGTTAGGTTTAGGAAAACCATCACGATTAGGCTTAAAATAAATTTGAAACAAAGTAAAATACGTACGTAAACAACGTAACATAAAAAACACACAAAATAACAACACTTTGGGACACGAACAGCGGTCTCCTAGTTGAAAGTCTTGTGTATGTTTGACCTCCCCTCCCGCACACCATAAGTAGTCTTTCTCACATTGTATCCTACATCACTTACTCTGAGCGGCGCTCGTTATTCTACGTCACAAGCTCTGAGCGTAGCTTATTCACGATGCGTTTACTTTCAAGCCCCCAGAAAGAGCGCTTTTCGTAGTAGCCAAACAGGGGAATTACAACTTCTGTGTCCGTCACATGATGCCATTAGGCGAAAAAACCTTTTCCCATAGTCTTACATTGGGAAAGAGACTTCTGTAACTCAAAAGTTGTAAAATGCACTAATAGCCGAATCCAGAGTTATTTTCCTTCCTCCATTCATGTGAATGAGACCCAAACAGAGGCTGGACTGAGGGCTGGGAGGCGGAGTTTAAGGAAGCGCTACTGCGCCTGCATTATGGGCCCCCTGGATGCGGAAGATCGCCGGATGATCCGGGTACTTCATCACTCGGCAGTCGAGCCATTTTGGCTTCATGCGCCACCGAGCAACTCTCATAGGAATGAACAGGAGCCCGTCTCCAACGCTGTATCCAGTTCTCTTTATACATCCATGTTTACATTGCAGTCCACATGGCGTGAAATGACACGCCAAAAGCAAGAACAGCATTGTTACTGCACGTGAAATGACTTACAAATTACCGTGTCATTCATACACCATTTGGTGAGACCATGATGGCTTTCATGTTGTGCTCTTCAGCGCTCTCGTCAAACATCCGCTGTTGCCTCCTGGATGGATTTGTTGTTTCAACCTCTGTTGCACCGCTGCCCCTTCACTCTCATGACTCATACACACACTCAAACATAGAAGATAAAGATAAAAAACCCTCCTATTTGTTATCATCCGGTCATATGAATTCCAACTGCAGAGCTTCTTCACTTGCACTCATTTAGATATATCGATATTTTTGGTCAAACGAACCTCATTGTTCCCGTCATGGCATCCAAAGAGACTGCGTGGGGCTTTGGTGAACAGGAGTAGCTGTTAGGGATGGTGACTCTGTTAATGCCAGGCTTTGGGACAGATTATCTGAATACTTTGAAAAAACAGTAGGACAAAGAAAGAAACAGACAGAGAGCTTATTTTATGTAATGTAATTCTGTGTGAATATGTGTAATTCTGTGGCTCAGCAGCGACGCTCACGAAACTGCAATTTTACACTTGAGTCAGTAACACTTTAGAAAAAGGGTACCAATCATATACTTAAGTAATGCATGACTCATGCTGCTGATTTAATGCAGGATGCATCATGAATTCCTGTTGCTCACCATCAACAAATAATCAAGACTTTATGTGATTAGTTCACACTTAATAGATAATCAGTTAAGGAATGTTAATTCACAGTTACTTCACACATTAATTGATATGCGACCACATTAGCTGGAGTTCAAGTTCATTTGCTTTTTCTGAAAGCTACATCTACATTACTGACGTCCCTACAGCGCTGCCTGTTCTCACCAGTCTTCAAATAAAAATGCTTTTTTGGCACGAGAGCAGCAACTGTACATGAGCGTCTCCTTCTCAGTAGATTTCCCTAAAAGTGGCGGCTAAAATATTATGTTTTTAGTTATGACAAACGTGCCTACGGTTGCGACGAACAACATAAAATGAAGAACATTTGAAGTGATGTATTTTTGGGCCTGATTTCCACATTCTTAATGAATAATTACCTCAGTCATGTAAACAGGATTAATATGGGGAGCTCTGGCACTTGAAAGCCTGAAACATCTGAGGCTGCAATAACTTTTATGAAAAATTTGCAATGTAATTCACATCCATTTTGTGTAGCAGCACTGTTTAAAAATGCAAGTCAGTGAAAAATTGTGAAATCATTAACATTTAAGTAGTAATGAATTCCTGGAAGATTTCAAATGATAAGTTTGTGTGCATAGTTTTACTTTGTAAATGTGAGGTAGACTGTACTGCAGCCTGCCTTCCACTCCAATAAAATGATTAATTTAAGGTTAAATATAAGGTTAGTTATAGGAATAAGCTTGGGTATAAGGTTAGATGGTTCAATATAGGTACAATAATAGAAATGGTTTGCTGAGATGCGACTTAGTGGAGCTTGTTGGAGGCGATTCAGCGCCTGTGTATAAGCATTGTCTGTGAAGATGAAACTAGGGGAAAGAAAGTTTCCAGGCGTTAATGTGTTTGCAAGGAATTTGGTTTGTCAAAGGTGAGGTTTCATTTTTTTTCGTGCTAACAACAGTGGGTGGAAATTGGATTATATTATGCAGTATGGAAAATGGCAGGAATTTCGTAAATTTTGCAAAACAAAAGTGTGAGGATTAAAAAAAGTTGCAAGCTCTTACAAATAATGCTACGTGGTTCTGTGTTAACTCCTGTCATCCTGCACAAGATCACACGTTTCACACTACCTCAAACGTATCTTTTGTTTTGTTAATACATAGTTAGCACTAACAATGTTCTGATCGCAAGCTGTTTCATCATCACCCCAGATTTAAACCAGATCCTCTTTTGTCCAGTCTGTTTCTAACACACGCACACATTTCCACACAGCCGGCTGTGACAGATAATCTCTGCATCAGCTCATCCCAGGCCCACTCTCAATGAAGGGCCTCTCAGGTGTCCTAGATTTGCACTGGACCTGTTCCACTTTCTAAGGGTCATGAACACACAGTGAGGAGTATATTACTGTGGAGTGGTGTGGAAAAAAAAAAAACACTGGTGGGAAGGTTGTCTCTGCTGTAGGAGGCTCTGATGTGTCGATAAAGTTTATTCTAGGCAGGAAAGATTAGAAGAGATGCATTTGAAGCCGTTTGTTAATAAAATGTGGGGCTTTCATTAACAGAATAATCATAATTTTCATGCTAAGAGGCTAAATTGTACCGATTTCAACAATCTGTTCCCGTTCTATCGGCTTACAGAAGAGCTGAGATTATCCTTCCCGGCCTCTATAATGAGTCCTGAGGTTTGTACCCAGAGGTTTGTCACTGTGTCGCTGGGTAACTCGAGCTCCCTCACAGCCTCTCTGCAAGCACAGGAATCAGTCACCATAAATCAACATGAACCTGCGAAGCCCCCTTCATTAACTGTGTAGTATGTCTATGCCTATGTGGGTGTGGGTGGATTTGCTGGAGGGTGGTGCAGATGGTGCATGCATGTGTGATCGTACATGTGGATGCTTGTGTGCACGTGCGGCCCCACGCAGCTTGCACAAAACACCTACTCTCCACGCTCCCGGGCAGCTGCAAACAACAGCGATAAGATAAACCCCCCCGAGCCCTCCAGAAATAATGTGATTTCATTTGCTACTTCCTGAGTTGCAGCGCGACATGCCAGCACGTTGCAATTCATGCGTGCCAGCCATTCATGAAATGTGTTTCCACTCTATTCTGCATTCCCCATACTGGTATATTGCTGTTGTTGTTTTTTTTTAATTAGATTTTATTCTGAATGCACTTTAACTATTAGGCTACACTTCTGTTGACTGTTAAAACATTCCTATTAATCTATATTTTATAGTTTCATTTTCCCCACACATGACGCAGCCCAGCTATCTATTATTCAGTATCTGCATGGTGCTAAACAAACAGCATTGTAAAAATGTATTTCTAATTCAAACAACAGCATCCTGGACTGCATACAGACTGTAATGATGAGCAAAATCGAGCCAAAGACTTTGGCAGAGCATGCTTGGCTATGGGACAGTTAAAAGGCAGTTCACCTACTTGCACCAATTGAACAATGATCATTGTTCGAAGCCAAGGGAATAGGTTTGTTTTCCGGAGTGTCTGTGTGTGTGGGAGAGGGGTACACAATGAAGTGCTTTTTAATGCATTTATGTACATTTGAATCAATCTAGCAAATAAAGTGAGTTATTGTGCTTTCCATAATAATGGTAGCATAACTAAAATGTGATGCTAAATTGCTGGAATATTAATGCACTGTAGTTTTCTATAGATGATACTTTCTGATAGATAATGTTAAGTGTATTTGCATCTTTACTGCAAAGACATTGTGCTGAACTGATGTTCAATTCTAGCATCTTTTTTTAGAATATTAACATTATATATTTAGTATTTTTTATCCCGAAAAACACAGTTGAAAGTTGAAAGTACATTTTCAGCCCTGAGCGGATATTTCTTTCAGGCTGCAAACATCCCCAACAACGTTCAATCAGAAACATAACGTCCTAATGGAAAACATCATGAGGTCAAGAAACTATTCAGAAGGACAACCGCAGTGCTAAGAGGATCCGACTACACTTACACAAGGCTACAGATGTTTATTTTTTTAAAGCAACTTTATTTATAACACATAGAAAATGAGTACACGGACAAACTCAGTTCAATTAAAGATTCCTGTTCAAAACAGGATCACACCTCCTAAGAAGGATGTTTTCAATTTATCCATAGTGTACAATTAAACAGTGATGGCGGATGTTATTGACACCTGAATGGTTTGTCGCTTTAAATGTTGCTGCCGCAAGAAATTGTGGGACGGCATTATTTCCTTTGCTTTGGTCGTATCTAGAAGGTAACACACAAATTGCAAAAAACTTTTACGAGACTCACTGCCTGGTGACCTATCATAACCTTAACCATTCAAGGTCAATGCCTAACCTTAACTATCTCACAAGTTTCGCAAGTTGTGGGTTACCTTCTAGACAACCCTTTCCTTTGATAAAGGATGGTCCAGTGTACCCTTTGCTAAAGGAAATAAAAAAGGAAGCATTGAAGCACCTTTCCTTAGCATTTAAAGAATTCAACCAGCTCTTGTCATGGCTGCCATGGCTACGTCTGGGGTCGTCTAGAAGGGAGCCCGCAAATTGCGCAATCTTATCTAAGATCTGCATAAACCTCAACAATCTCTCGAGAGTTTCCCCAGCTTGCTGGTTCCCTTCTTGCCACTATCTACGTCTGGGTCATTTCCCTCAGTTAGGAACCTTCCTAAGCAAAAAAGACTATTCGACGGCAGCCCAAAAAGATAGGCAGCCTGTATGTAGCCTGAGAGGCGAAACCCATGGCAATGAATATCTGCAAAGAAGTTTGCCTTCAGGGCTTTCTGCCAGAAATCTCCTTAGGTTTAGACAACAAACCTACTAGTTTAGGTTTAGGAGAAGATACTGGTTTTGGTTAAAAGAAACCCTTTCTGGCATGAATCCCTGAAGGGAAACTTCACCCATGTGCTCGCACCACTGACGGAGCGGACGCCCTGGTTTGAAGCTGATTCTCTGATCTGATTACAGAATGGTTCACAGCAGGATTCTCTGCAAAGCTGCTCCCATGACTCCTTCCATTGAAGCATTCTTCCATTTACCCCATCATCAATCCCTAACATCCCTATCTATTGATGTAAACTTCCACCCCCCACCCACGCACACACACAGTGCATCCTTGCTCACCTACCGTTTAGTGCACGATCGAGTAAACACCAGACATTAGCTGACAGCGGAGGTAGCGATGGCTCTACCTCCTCTGAGCTAAATCAATTAGCCTATCTCCAGTGGGGCCGTACAGTGTTTGCAGGCCTGCTGGGTTCAGAGGGTAGTACTGTTTCACCCAGACCAACAAACAGGCTGCCGCACGCGCTGCTGCATCTGCTTGGATTTGGCCCAAGCCTGAAAGGAATGAATTGGATTTGTAGTGAATGGGTGTGTGATGCAATGATGAGGCCAACTGGGCCGGGCTGCGTTATTATATACGGCTCCAGTTCTGCTCTTCGTCAGACCTGAACATGAACAAACTTGTTCATTTTTTATGGTTGTTTTTATTGTGATCTCACTTTGTTAAACATACTTTTTCCCCCTTGTTTTAAGGATGATAAATGCATGTCTCAGCTCATTGGGCTGAGAGATGCCTCCCTGTATTAGATCTTCAATTTCAAAGCCAGATGTAGGAGCTAATATATTTCACACAAACTGTACACAGCACAATTTAGGCAAGGCCTGTTCTTGATTGAAAATCTTTTTCCTCTCATCCATTCATTATGAACCTCATTACCTCATTGTGCTGTAAGCCAGACCCTTAGGAGATAAGCCTTGTCCTTGACTTGCTTGATGTGTAAACAGATAAACTATTCAGCCATCTATCAAACATGCTGCTGTACGTGTGTGTACACCAGAAACATATTACAGAGACAACTGAATGAAGGAGTCGATGCTGTCCATGACAGTCTTCTTACTTAGCTCACCATGGGGTCCATTCAATATGACAACACAATGACTGAGCATTTACTAAATCAATCTCTTCTCCACTGATGCAGTGAAGCGTGACTGTAAGGTTGTCATTCTGTGTAATGCTTCACCCATCAGTAGTCACAGCTATCTCTCACACATCTGCACGTCATGTTTTCTTCTTGGAATCTACAGCAAAAGCAAAACAACAAATATTCAATCTGTTAAAAGGGCAGATTTTGCACATGAAGTTTAGTTCACAAAGAGTACTCAGTGGGCACCTCCGGGTCTGAGAAGTGAAGCCAGTGCAGAAGTGCCTTAAACTTGCAGTCTGATAGTATAGAAGTCTATGAGAAAATGACCCTACTTCTCACTTGATTTATTACCTCAGTAAACATTGTAAACATGAGTTTATGGTCTCAATCGCTAGTTTCAAGTCTTCTTCAATACAGCATGATGTTCATTTAGTAAATTATGGTCCCATTTAGAGTCAAACAGACCATAAAGCAGGGTATGCTTTAGGGCTTGGCTACCTTATGATTGACAGGACGCTACCACGGCGTTGTCCGGTCTGGGAGTGTGTTTTCAGTTCATCAAAGTTAATTGCAACATTTTGGTCACCTAAAAATGTCTTATTCAGCATTCGGTTCTACTTAGCTCCACCCTCTCATGTCACTTCTGGTTGCAAAAAAACAAGATGGCAACGGCCAAAATGTCGAACTCGAGGCTTCAAAACCGTAGTCCACAAACCAATGAATGACGTCACGGTGAGAACGGCCACTTCTTATATGCAGGAGAGTACTATACAGCCTGTGAAAACAGTTGTATCATGTCTTTCTGGTTCTGCAGAGAGCTTTCTAATATCTGAGCAAATAACCCTGATGCTGTCATTGTCATCAGGGTTATCTCCCTTTGGCATCAAATTTGTAAATACCAGGGACTTAAGGTCAGGGCATTGTGGCCTCTACTGTTTTGCTGTTGACTTCTTTTTTAAATGTGTTTGCTCCCCCGTCTTTATTTAAGTGCAACACTAAAGTGATACTTTAACTACCTTGTGTTCAGGAGACAACAGCACAAAAGATTCATGTGTTTAAGTCCAAAGTCAAACAAACACCTTCATTATGTAATTTACTATGGCTTAATGTGATTAGCTTACAGTCCACGACGTCTTTGAATACAAAAAAATAACATACAGAGCCCGGGAGATGTCATGGAGAAGAAAACATCTTTACACATACGTTTTTTATTTTGATGTTGGGCTGAGATATGTGGACGTTGGATTTGGGCTGTTAAACACAAATGGCCAATGAGCTACAAAGGAAATGGCTCAGGGGTAAAACAGATTCAAATGAATAAGTGTTATTGGTTAGGCACTTATAGGAACCTCAGCCTAATGGTCAACGGTTCTCAGTAACAATCCTATACAATGCAAATAACAAACAAACGTAACTGCTCTTCCGCCAACATGCAGAGCTTGAAGGAACTTGATCTTTGATAACAAATTCCTCTGCTTTATAATTGTTGTACATGAGGAGAACAAGGTGGTTGTTGGACACAGTTACAGAGCACTGCAGCACTGATGCACACGGTTTAGGAAACAGCAGTGGATACTCACAGACGCTGTATGACAGTAACCATTACACTATAACAATAAAGAGCTATTACTGTTTTGCAGCATCATTAAAATTCATAAACGCTGCAATGCAGATCAGCAGTTAGACCATTGTTTTTGTGGATGTTCAGCACGTGTTTGCCTGGGTGGCTACCACCAGTTCTCTGTGCCCTTTTCTTTGCTGTTATAAATGGTATGTACGTGTCTGTGATGGAGAGCAGCCAGTGGTCGACCACCCTCGCGGCCATTTGATTGTCACGGTTCTTGACAAAGCAGAGGCAAAACATATGCTTGTATACTGTATATACTTTTGTTGGTTTTCTATCAACTCAAATGTGTCAAAGTATAGCCTCAAGGATCTGCTAGAATGGCTGTAGACTCTAAAGTCTTGTTAACTGTTGAAATTTAAAAATAAGTCGTATCCCAATTTTTTTTTACGAGTTATTTATATCAATGAAAGAAAGTTATGTTTCATGTGTGATCAGCGGGCAATCTCCAGGTCGGAGAAGTGAAGCCAATGTGGAAGTGCCTTAAACTTGCATTCTTTGCAAAAGCAAAACAAAAAATATTCAATGTGTTAAAGGGGCAGATTTCACACATGAAGTTTAGTTTATTCATCACAAAGAGTACTCAGAGGGCAACCTCCGGGTCTGAAAAGTGAAGCCAATGCAGAAGTGCCTTAAACTTGCATTCTTTCTAATAGCCAGCAGGGGGCGACTCCTCTGGTTGCAAA
>CAKALU010024318.1:755-35623 GCA_916700995.1 Hozukius guyotensis
GAAAACTCATACAACTATGTTTGTGAGTCTCCATATTCAGACCCAGTTCACATTTAAAGCTATGACATCAATGTGGAAAATATCTGCATGATATTAGTTGAAACTATGAGTCATGTCGCTGGACTCAGCACAGTAATATTTGCTATTTCATGAATGCAACACATTTTTATTTCCTGTTCTTCTCCTCCATCATTATGCTACTGTATTCTTTTAGTGTCCAGACTAGCCGGTATGGACCAGGCGATCCACAAGTTGAATGTCGGTCACTACACCCTGGATGTTAAAGTCAGCCAGTTAATGGACCGTCTGACCAGGATGGATGGTAAGACGATCAATTTCTCCCACAGATCTTCCACATTTCTCTGTCCTCATGGACTTTATTACCTTTCCACCATAATTTTTTTATCTATATTTCCAGCATTTCAATTTCAAGTCAGTCTGTTTCATTATAAAATGGACAAGTGAAGGATAAATGTGGCAAACCCCTCTGCTCAAAAGTGAAAAATCAGCAGTGAGATGCGTCCAGATGAATGAAAACAAAACAATAAATGAAAATGAAAGAAACTGAATGAGATGCCCTGTATTTGGCATTCTCCATATACCATTATCATCATTTATACCATGGTCTGGGTGAATAATATTTTTCCAGGTGTTAACAAACCCTCAGAGTTTCCAGGGAAACGGAGTGAATGCATTGAGGAAAAATGTTAGATTTTGGTTGCAAAAGGCATGAAAATATAAATTAATGGTCTTAATTGTTTTTCTTTGGCAAGTGACCATGGTATAAGCGGGATAATCCGCTACACGTCGGACGGTTCTGGCCTCCACGCCGTCCATTAAGTAAGGGATAATGTACAGTGAGCCGGTCATTGTTGTGAAATAAACCCCGACAGGGCATCTTGCATCGCCCTGAAGGGGTTTATTTCACAACAATGACCCACTAGCTGTACACTATCCCGCTTATTACACGGCTACTTACTTAAGAAATCAATAATTTGACGCAAAAACAGTCTGCCAGAGTCCGACATCAGAGCTGTGCCCATAGCAACGGTCTGCTATAAAGACATAACAGACCGTAGAACCCTGTGAATGACCAATCAGAATCGAGTATTCAACAAAGCTAATTCCTGATAATTCCCTACTTAATCCCCCATAATAAACTGTGATGATGGAATCAACTTGAGCTTCATTTGTCATGATAGTTAAAGTCGGGGAGCTGGAGGACAACATCCGGGAGGTCGACCGGCACAGCAAGGATAACCGCAAGGAGATGGGAAGACTGGAAGGTATCAGAGTTACTTTCATACAAACACGACTCCGAAAAAATGCTAATTTAGCTCTGCGTCTGCCGTGAGAAAATAAACAACAGTTTGCCATAAGCTTTGTATGGTGATAATATGTCAATGTTGTATTAACAGCTTGTTGCGTTGCCCCCAGGTGGCCAAAAATATCTGTTCATGCCGGTTTTAAGACTGGATTATTTTTTGTCTCTGCAAAGTTTGCATTGCGGCTTTTGCAACGCGACTGCAAAAGCCGCAATGCAAACATCTGTCACTCGCACGGAACAGATGCACTTCCATTTTATTAAATCTATCAGTCCACGCTTCTCTTCAAGTCTATTTTTGTCGCGTTTAGTGAAGCATAAGCTGCATAGACAGTTGTTTAAATCACATAAATATCCCACCATATTTGTGTTTTGAACTTATTAATTGATCAAGGCTCCCAGTCTACGAACAGACAGACAGACAGATTCCCCTCACTCGCTACGATGGGCGTGGAAATACAAATCAATGAATCACTCTTTTTTTGTACTCTATTTCTAAGGCTGCATTCACACCAGGTCAGGCGTTGCGGCGATTCACCGCAGGGTTGTGTGGATGTCTGGGCGAGTCTCTTTAATGGCCCATTAACTGCGACGATTAACGTCTTTTGTTCCCTCATGGCTGGGTTGTACAGCTCTGGATCGCCCGTTACGTGATCTGCCAACGCAGCGTGACGTCGGGTTGCGTTTCGCCAAAAGTTTATTTGGTTTCTACTTTTCCACTGCATTTTTTTTTCAGCAATCCGTGCAGCCCAAGTACACTACCCGCATTCAAAATGAATGGGAGGACGTTTTTGCCGCACCGCTGGATCTGATGTGAATGCAGCCTAAACGTGCGATAAAGCGTCCGTCTCGTTGTTCTTTTTTTCTTAGGTTGCCAGAAGGGACACAGGATGGGATACAAATGCTATCTTGTGTACAATAGCCATGAGGACTACGCCGGAGCAGCCAGGAAGTGCCTGGAACGCGGCGGCCGCATGGCAATGCCCCGCGACCGCAGGGAGCAGGAGAACCTCGCCGACTACGTCAAGTCATTCTTCCACCCGGGAAACTGGCCCGTCTGGCTCGGCGTCAACGACCTGCGATCCGAGGGCCTGTACCTCTTCGACGACGGGTCGCGGGTCTCGTACTTCCAGTGGCGCAAACACTTCCTGTCCAGCCAGCCGGACGGAGGGAGGAGGGAGAACTGTGTGGCGATGTCGTCGGACGATGGCGACTGGTGGGACCACTACTGCGATCGGACCATGAACTATCTGTGCGAGTTTGATGACAGGGTGGCACTTTAAGATGAACTCTTTTCAAGATTTACTCTCTCACCGGCTTATTTGACCTCCAGTTATTGATGAAAAATTCATGTATTGCTAAGTTCTGAAAGTACTGAATACATCAGATTATGTTAGTATTATAAATATTATATTATTCATGCAGCTGCGGTGATATGAATGTAAACCAGTCTGCTGTGATTTCACGCCTGGAATTCTAAATATTAGTTCAAAGTTTCCAAAAAAGGGGAAAACATGAAAAGCTGGAGGCCCTTTCTTCAGAATCAGCACATACTGAAGATATAAATCAATGTGTGTTTGGGCTTAACAGGAATTAGCAGTGCTTCTCTGTTACTTCTGAACTTTGAAAATATTTAAACAAAAGTCTGGTTAAACTGCTGATGCTTCAAAATCTCTGGCGCAGAACATTTTTAGATCTCACTTCTGATTTAACCCCCAAAAATGACACATTATTACTGTATGTGAATGTATCCTGAGTCCTACAGTAAAATAGGAGAGTTGTACATAAAATGCTGAATGTAAATGTTTTTCATAAATCTTTACTAAAGGTTGACGTGGTTTCCAGCATCATTTTCTGATCAGTCAAGAAGAGAGAGATTTGCCTCGTGGACGTAGTCTAGTCACCATGACGTCACCCAGTGGTTTGTGGACTGCCGTTTTGAAGCCTCGAGTTCGGCATTTTGGCCGTCACCATATTGTTTTTTTTGTAACCAGAAGTGACTTGAGAGGGTGGAGCTCAGTACAACCGAACACTGAATGAGACATTTTTAAGCGACCAAAAATGTTATAATTAACTTTCATGAACTGAAAACAAAGTGTGAAAGGGTTAAAGTTGTAAGACGAAAACACGGACAACTCCCAGACCGGACAACGCCGTGGTAGCGACCTGTAAATCACAAGGTAGCCACACCCTAAAGTATGATATCAGATTCTCACTACACTATTGTCATGGCCAAAATAATTCATGATAATGATATTATTGCAATATCTATAGAAAAAAAAATGCAATCAGTCACATACTGTAGATATTTAACTTTGTTTATTGTGCGTATTTCTCTTTTTTTCCAATTGTAGGGAGGTAGAGAGAGAGTCAACCATAACTGCACTTAAGTGTGATTTAAGAAGTGCTGGATTATTTACATAATATAATCATTTGTGTATTATTAAAAATATATTAATATATATATATTTTTTAAATATCACGGTTATAGTCAATACCGTATATCGTGAAACCCCTAACCTAAAGCATACCCTGCTTTATTGTCTATTTGCCTCTAAATGGGACCATAATTTACTAAATGCTGTATCGAAGAAGACTTAAAACTAGCGATTGAGACCATAAACTCATGTTTACAATGTTTACTGAGGTAATAAATCAAGTGAGAAGTAGGCTCATTTTCTCATAGACTTCTATACAATCAGACTTCTTTTAGCAACCAGAGGAGTCGCCCCCTGCTGGCTGTTAGAAAGAATGCAAGTATAAGGCACTTCAGCATTGGCTTCACTTTTCAGACCCGGAAGTTGCCCCTTGGTATTGTAGTGATTTGTCCCTTAAAAATATTACCTCTCACCGTCACTTAGGGCCGCCAGAACCCAAAGCTGCTTAATGCACCTTTAAAGTAAAGCCTTAAGAACATTACAGATTACATTAAATTGCTAAAAATATAATTTTTTTTAAAGTTAAATAACATTTATATTATATAAAATTAACTTACACTGTAATCCAGTAGTATTGCCAATTTAAAAATCCTTCCATCCCATCACTGACACAACAAAGAAGATCAGTTGTCTTTGCTTTACGGTTCTGCATCGGTCACATTTCTTCATGGTGTCATGAGTGCGAGACGTGACGTCATAAACGCGAGCCAAAGAGCTGCTCATCCTCTGCGGTGTCAGTGATGTTGTATTAAAAAAAAGTAACCCTGATCAACCCCAGACTCAGTGTCTCTTCACATATCTTTCAAAGCATATTAATGTTACTTTTCAGCGTCGGTGGAGCAGCCTGACGGGTCGACGGCCTGCAGGATGGTCTTCACACTCGGCCTGTCCATCGGGTTTTTGGATGGATGAGAAAGAAGGACCTTCCCTGCTTCATCGAGCAAAAAGTCCCCTCCCATCTGGAAAAAAATAAAAACACATTAAAGCTGCATAATTCAATATTCATATCAACATAATTATAAGCAAACTCTGCAGCTCTATTGTTCATTGTTTTGGTTTTGCAGCCTGAATATTTACTAAAGTAAAAATACACAAGTATAGAGTGGAAAATCTTTGAAATGTCTTGTATAGGGATTATCTAGTCGTGACTAATTAAGACAGTCTGACTTAATTCAAGTAAATGACATTTACTTTTACTATCACGTCCATCACGCCATATACTATGAACTGGTGTATGACAAAATGGCAGAAACTGGACAATCCAGTAATAATCCAGTGCTCTTGTTTCTAAGATAACAGTAGCACAAAGGATCAAAGTCTAGACCAGTCATAAATATTTATAAAATATTCTAATCCCACACACCCACACATGTATGGAGGATGGAAATGGCCAAAATAAAAAAAAGAATAAATAAATAAATGACTCAATAAATTAATAAATATGTCATTAATTGTAGCAAAAATAATATAAAAAATAAATGTTGCCATTAATTAATTGATAAAATGTGACATAAAATGATAATTGTTTTAATTTGATTCTTTATCTATTTATCTTTGTATTAATTCCCCTATTTATTTACTCTTCTGTTTAATTTTCCCTTTTATGTATTTATGTATTTATTTTTATTGATTCTTAAATGCATTTATTTTTTGCATTTATTTTTTATTTATTTTATATTTATTTTTCAATGTATGTATGATTTATTTCTGCACGATTTACCCTTTGCATTTCTCGCCTTATTTATTCCCCCAAACTTATTTCTTTCTGTATTCTTTTCTTTTTACATTTCGTTCTGCATTTCTATCTCATTATGCAAATGAGGGGGCTGTCATCACTGATTAAGGCCTTCACATCAGCGCCTCCTCAGTGTCACAGTGTTTGCTGTGTCGTCCCTGTGTACCTGGTAGATATCCTCCAGCAGGTGAGGGGGGACGTCAGGGAAGTCTCTGTCCACAGCTCCGTACTCAGAGTACAGCAGCAGGCAGCCGAAACTCATCACCTTGGCGTAGGACGAGCCGAGGCCAAAACTCCTGTATACCTGTGACAGAGACGACATTGTTCACTATTCTCTGCAGCAACTCAATCAAACGTAAAAAACAAAACATCCGCTTTGGATTACGCAATAAGAAAAGCATTTTCTGTACGACATAATCAGGTTCTTCACACACACACATCATGATTGATGATCGCTTCTGTGGCATGTGGAAAATCTTCTGTCTTCATATTTGGTTGATTGCCCTTTCCTTTCCATCTCACATCTGCTAACATCTGGAGGTTGACTTTTCAGAATGATTGTTTTGGAGGCTTCAGTTTACTGGGCATTCAAGACACATCATCAAACAGCTGCTAAATATAATAAATAGCCTTTTTTAGTTTCATGCACCTCCCTGGCTGCACTGAATATAAATATATAGACAATATAATATATATATGCTGACACAGATTCAATCTGCTGTAATCAGATCGTTTTTTATATAAATTTTGCAGAACAAGACAAATCCTACTTTTTTTTTCCTTATTATGTTATTCAAATGTGCTGGGTTTCAGTGACTCGATTAGGGTGATAATACAGATCCTGACCTTCCTCTGTGGATCCAGCAGCATGTCAAAGGTACATCCAGTCTGCTCCAGCCACACCTGAGCTCCCTCCACACCGCCGAAAGAAACCACCAAGACCCGCACTGACCGAGCCTCCAGGCCAGCCTACAGAGACACAGAATGAAAGACATTTAATATGAACACTGATTATAAACCACCTTAAGAATATTTATGTTGCTTCTTGAGGATATGTATTCCACATTTTTGTTCAACTTCAAGTCATTTGTTGATATAAAAGTAGATGGGTAGTGGCTGCAAGACCATGGGAAAAAATGTTGGACCCCTTTGTAGCCAGAGCAGAGAAAAAAAATGAGTTTAGGAGTGATTAAAGGTGTAGTGTTGAGAATCTGGCGGCATCTAGTGGTGTGGTTGCAGATTGCAACCAACTGAATACCCCTCCGCTCACTCTTCCCTTTCCGAGACTGTAGTAGAACTACAGCGGTGATAGAGCCAGTGTTTGGTTTGTCCTGAAGTTCAGGTCAATCAGAAGGTAAAGAGGGATGCAAACTGCTTTTGTTAATGAACACAAAAGAACAGTTTTACAGAGTGACGTCACGACGCCGTAACTGGTTGAAGCTGTTTTACTACAAATTAATAATCACCATCAGATTAAAGGTTAACCGACCTGCCCGGCCTCCAGTTCGGCCACGTGGTCTCGTCACGGCAGTCATCCGAAATGTCTGATGAGGACCAGCAGAGGCTTCTGACCCTGATCCAGGTACTGACCCAGAGTCACACTCCTTTAAACAACAAGCACACAACACAACTCCATTTAATTAAATATTGAGATGTTTATTATTGAAAAAAAAAAAATCATGATTTGTTTTTCATTAAAATATTTATTAAAAAAATTTAAAAAAACATTAAAACCCCAAATGAAGAGGTGTGTCCTGTTTTATGATATATTTTAGTTCTAAATTTGAGTCACTGGGTCAAATTACATGAAAGTTATTGAAAAATAAATCAGGATTCTTTCATTAAAATATGTATAAAAATAGAAAAAAAAACATTAAAATCCAATATGAAGAGGTGTGTCCTGTTTTATGAGATATTTTGGTATTAAATTTGAGTCGCTGGGTCACATTACATGGAAGCTATTGAAATAAAAATGCCATTATTTATTTTATTTTTTCTTTAGACAACAATGACACAACACAACTTGTTTTACTGAAACACTTTGTTGTTCCATGATAAAAGTTGATCTTTGTACTGAAGAGCAGCCACACTTTGGGGGTTAATCATCAAGGAAAGGCAGTAAAAACATAAATACTGAAGATCAGGTTGAGACCAGCTATGTGTGGACTCACTTCCCAGTCCGTCCATCAGTGAACGGAGTATCAGGGCTCAGGCTGTCGGCCGTCTTTCCTCCTGACAGCTGTCCGTCTGACGTCTGCAGATCTCTGTCCACGCTCTCCAGGAAGGAGTCCCACTCACTCTGCACACACAAACACACACCAGGGTTGAAACGAAATAAATCCCAGTACGTCAGGTCAATCACAGGCGGTTTTAAAGATAAATTAAATACAAAAAATATAATGATAAAAACAAGAATAAAACATCCGTGATTGCTTTAATTATTTAGATATAATTAAAGGAAACTGGCGTATATAACAAAAACTGGAGAGCAAAAAATCCAGCGCTCTTGTTTCTAAGCTAACAAGCACAAAGTCTAAAGTCATTTTAGTGATTTATGTGACTTTTATGACCCACAAACATTCCATTTTCAGACAGACCTGTCTTTTTATTGCAGGAATCCATGTGGAAACTGAACGTTAAACTGCTGAATTTAAGTCATAATGTCCTAAATTTAAAAACTAAATACAAATTTTAAAAAGACAAAAAAACGTTTCACACATACTGACCTCCAGCTGCAGAAGTTCCTCCACCTGCTCTCTCACCTCTGCATGACTGGAAAAATACAAAAGTTCTGCTTTATTTAATACATTAATAACTTTCTTTTTTATAAACAATACTTTTATTGGAGTTTTCCCAGTTCTAACAGACATTACATATTAATAAAATGGTCAGTCTTGGCAGTAAATACAGTGTACCATTAAATGATTATTCAAGTAAAAAAACATAGTAATTAAAACAGAGGTGAATATACAGATTTTTACAGTAATTACAATGTACAGAAATCTTAAAAGGTCACATGGGCTACTACACTTTATATTCTTATTCCAGTTGTCCCGCCCCCACCCCGGTCTTTAGCTTTATTGATCATTACCAATATTTTGTTTCAAAAACTCCATGAAGCTCCCCCAGATATTTTAGTAATGTATTTTAGTTTTTCCGTTGCAACACATGCTAATAAATCCTGAATATATTGATTCATACTTGTTCACATTTTCTATTCTATAGCTATTGTTCTCTTAGCTGCAAGAAACACAATTCTATTAATGCACAGTGTCACCCTTCTTAGTGATAAAACCACTTGGATAAATACCCAGGATGCAATGAACAAGGGATTTTAACCATATAATGAACCTCCTTCCAAAAACGTTTGGCCTCATTACATTCGACAAGCAGTGAAAGAGTGTTCCTTTAGCATTGTTACATGTGAAGCACGTGTATCACGTTTAATAACTAATATGCCAGCCGTTAATCACGCTAACTGTCTCCACCCTAGGGTGGAGAAGAACACATCCAGCACCCATCAGCAGGTATTACCAGTTTGTGTAATTGGGCCGCTATTTGACTTTTGATCAACTGTGCTGTGGGAAAGGGTGGAGTCGAAGTGCAGGGTGGAGCAAAGATTTATGGTTTTGGGAGGATGGAGGGAGAGTTATTATCTGTGTTTTCATCTCTTTTTGTACGTACGTAACTCATCCCTATTATGTTTTATCACAAACATAAATGCTCCAAATGCTGGAGGGAATGAGGACAGGCCTGGAAATTAAATAAAGAAAACCTGTAGTAACCCAATGGTTATAACAATAAGATATACATTTGTTTATTTATTATTATTACTATTATCATAATTTAATATGATTATATACTTACTGATAAAACTTCTTCCATATGTCCTCTGCTTCACTCTTCTTCTTCACTCCGAGGCTGCTCAACAGACACAAAAACAGACAATTACTTCACAGAATACAGTAAAATTTTGATTAAAACAGCGGATAGACTTAATTATTGATTATTCATTAATAATTAATGAATTAATTATTGTTGAGAATTCCTCACCTTTTGTAGAGGTCTGCTCCGGCTTTGATCAGGCCCAGTAAAGTGGTGATCTTATATGGGACAAACTTCTCCAGGGAGTCTGTGTGAGAGAACAAAAGGGCCATAGTTAAATGTCAGGCTGATTTGTGCAATGTCACTGTGATGGCAATAAGAATGACAGGGATTACATTACAACACCAGAGATCTGATCACACTGATCTACTTTAACAACTCACAAGAAGCCTGTGTTGTAGCCAGTTTATGAAATATTCAAAAAGGAGACATGTGAATTATAATTATATATATATTACATGGTAACTGTGGGTGATCAGAGTGATAACAAATGCAGCTGCAGCTTTATTTCAAACTAGATTTGACTATTTATTCTACCTGGTAAAAAATGGAACCTCCATTAAATTTCACGCATTTTAATATTGTTTTCTTTATTGGGAACAATATATACGTTATAAAACAAAACTAAACATTACACCAGATTTAATCTGATCACTTCTTCAATTCGGCTTACGTATAATCTATTTAGGAAACACGAATTGGAGCAAAATCATTATTATAATAATATTATATCTCAAGTGCAACTACCTATGTTTTACCTGTTTTATTTGCTTTATATACTATGTGTGTGTTTTACCTGCTATTTGTTTAACCTGTTTTATTTGCTTTATATACTGTGTGTGTGTTTTACCTGCTATTTGTTTAACCTGTTTTATTTGCTTTATATACTGTGTGTGTGTTTTACCTGCTATTTGTTTAACCTGTTTTATTTGCTTTATATACTGTGTGTGTGTTTTACCTGCTATTTGTTTAACCTGTTTTATTTGCTTTATATACTGTGTGTGTGTTTTTACCTGCTATATGTTTTACCTGTTTTATTTGCTTTATATACTGTGTTTGTGTTTTATCTGCTATATATTTTACCTGTTTTATTTGCTTTATATACTATGTGTGTGTTTTACCTACTATATGTTTTACCTGTTTTATTTGCTTTATATACTGTGTGTGTGTTTTACCTACTATATGTTTTACCTGTTTTATTTGCTTTATATACTGTGTGTGTGTTTTACCTGTTATATGTTTTATCTGCCTCGTTTAGTCTTGTCAAGTATTTGTTTTAAAGCACATGACCAGAAGTGGCAACTGTGAATCTCGTTGTATTTAATACAATGACAATAAAGCTTTCTATTATATTCTATTCTATTATATATCATTGGTTCACAGTAGCACATAACAGCATTATTAAAGCATAAAATTAATTGCTATGTTATATCTTATGTATGCCGAATTACTCACAAGACAAAAACAATTCACTATGTGTAAAAGTTATAATATAGGTGGAGTCTAGCACCTTTTTTGGCAGCAAAACACTAAAACGTCCAAATTTTCAATGAAGTCTGGTACCTTCTTCTAGTCTCAGACCTACCTTCTGCCTCCTGTTTGGCTTTCTGGAGAAGGACTTTGCCCAAGTTGACCATCATAGTCAGAGCACTTGTCAAAGTCTCCTCTGATACAGACACATCCTCAGCCATGATGATCACCGGCTCTTCTCTCACCTGCTCTGACAACTAAACCCACAGCCATGTGAGCTACACTACATGCTGCATGAGTGACCACGTGACTACATCATGTGGTATTAGTGGGATTCACCTTCAAGGCTGTGTAACAGTGGTGGAGCACAGTGGGGAAGTTACTCTGAAGTTGGATATTTGACACATAGATGTTAATGTTTTATATTGCTATGATGCAACAGACATTAGACAAGAAAAATGATGATTTTTCCATGTAATGTGACCGAACGACTCAAATTTAATACCAAAATGTGACACTTTACTGACACACAGGACATACCTCTTCATGTGGGATTTTTCTTGTTTTTATTTTATTTTTATAAATATTTTAATAAAAAATAAATTATATATATATATATATATATTAAATATTACATAATATAATATTATTAATATTATAATATTATTAATATGATTATGTATATAATATTATATAAATTAAAATATTAATACAAATAAAATACAATTTGTATAAAATAAAATTGTATAAAATAAAAATTAAATATATATATAATATAGTAATTTTATATATATATATATAATATATATATTTATATATATATATATATTTATTTATTTTTTCAGTAATTTCCATGTAATGTGACCCAATGCCTCAAATTTAATACAAAAATGTATCAACACACTGGACACACCTCTTCATATGGGATTTTAGTGCGTCTTTTATTTTAAAGTAATATCTGAATGGAAAATTCATTATGTTTTCAATTACTTTCATGTAATGTGACCCAGCGACTCAAATTTAATACCAAAATATATCATAAAAACAGGACACACCTCTACATATGTGATTTTAGTGTTTTTTTTGTTTTTTTTAAATAAATATTTTAATGAAAAATTCATGATTTATTTTCAATAACTTTCATGTAATGTGACGCAGCGACTCAATTGAATAGCAAAATGTAACACTACACTGGACACACAGGGCAAACCTCTTCATATGGGATTTTAGTGTTTTTATTTTATTTTTTATAAATATTTTAATGAAAAATTCATGATTTATTTTTCCAAATTTGGACTGGAGTATTTTTTTACGACGGCGTTTTAGGACCATTGTAGGTTAAAAAAAAAAATTGCGAGATTATAACGTCGTACATTTACGAGAAAAAAAACTGATATTCTCTGAGATTAAAGTGGCACATTTACATAATCTCGCAAATTTGTAAATTTTTTTCTCATGAATATGCCACTTTAATTTCAGAGAATATCCAAGTTTTTTTCTCGTAAATTTACGACTGTAATCTCGGGAAATTCAGAGTTTTTTTTCTCAGAATATTATCCCTCAGCTCGGTAATTTTTTATTGTATCATACCTTATTTTTCAAAAAATAAAAATAATAATAAAAAATAAAAATACCAAATTTTTCATGTAGTATTTATTCCCATTTTAGCAAAAGTGGATTCCATAGATTTCCCAAGAAAAAGACAGAGACGGAGCCTGTTAAAATTGTCAACCAGTTTTATTGACTGCTGAACATTCATTCACTCATTCAATAAAAAAAATTCCCTCCTTCAAGTTTTTAGCTTTAAGAGCCCACCATAGCACTTAATGACTGGGTCAGCCAGTGCAAAAAGAAAAGAGAAGAGAAAAGAAAATGACAACCAGTCAGAACAATCACTGATATGAAAAAGAAAAAGGGACACAGACACACTGTCAGAAATGCAGGAAATAAATTAGATATGCCATTGAACACATTGATTTGTTTTTTACTGTGTGGATCTAATTAAATGACAAAATGAGGAAACCGGACATTCAATCAGGAACTACTGCAGCATTGAGATGACTTTTAGTGACAATACTTGATCATTAAAGGCCTTGAATTCACGTTCAAGTTGCAATTAAAGAGAAAGAAAACTTTGTTCAAAAGACTGACGATCATTCCAGGTGAATTACCTGCTGAGCTTGTTTCCTCTTTGTGCTTAAACCGACGGTGATGAGTCATTAGAAAACACAGGCTAATGTAGCCTCAATATCACTCAAGTAGTTTTGTTTCATATGGTTGTAAACATCATATTCCCATTTATTATAATCACATAATTTCCCTTGCAGGATCACCCCCATTTTATCTTGAATTATGAAAAACATAAATCGTTTTTTATGATTTGTATTTGTGCATATTCAATTTCCATTAAAGCGTCTTTAATTTTGTGTGGCTAGAATTCAATCTCGTCAACAGACATTTTAAATTAATTAACTTTCATTACAGAGAATACCAAACAGAAAACCACATTTTTTTCAAATTTATAGCCAATTAAATGTCTTTTTTAGGATTTCCGAAACATCTTTAACCAATTTTTTTTCTGACCAGGTTTTCTCCAGATATCTGTGAGCTTGACAAGACAGAAATGAGGCCATGCAAAGTTAACTCAGTCACATTATGTAAAATTATACAGACAGTATTCGATGATTAAGACATTTGGAGGGTTTCAAGCTCTTTTCTCCCAAACTATTGCTCTTAAAGAACGGCTCATACAAGCAAATTAAATCCATGAGAGCAAGCTAAAGGAATGATAGCAAAGACAACAACAGTATGTGGTGTGCTTTTAGCCCCGTCTATAATTAATGCTCTACATTAAGACCCAACAGTCAGAGACGTCAGAGAACATTCAGGAGTCTTTATTTCTGCTGTTCACGTTTAGATTTTTACTTACTTTAAAATGGAAAATAAATTTAATATTAAATAAATTTACTTTTATATTTATTATTATATTATTATTATTATTATTGTTATTATTATTATTATTATTATTATTATTTTGCATATAGCAGTCATTTGATTTGCTGACCAAAATGTGGCAATTTTTATGTAAAAAGTCAATAAAATATTAATTACAAAAACAAATGGAAAGATTAATCAATTTGTATCAATTAATCTATAAACTATTAGGAAAAATGTTGTCTGCTGCTGCTTTTTCTCTTTTCATAAACAGGGATATGAACTGTATATTTATTTATTTTTTTCTAAGCCCAAAATAACTGTGCCAAGTTGTAAAAGTAAAAGAAAGTATTAAAAAAACAAAATACCTAAATCATAAAATATCCAAAAAAGGTAAGAGAAATCTAAAAGTCCAAGATGACGTCTTCAAGTTTCTTTTGTCCTCTAAACAGTCCAAAACCCAAATTTATAATGATATAAAACTCAATGAAAACTTGATGTTTTTTCTTGATAAGTCATTTAAAATTGAATCTATTTTTTCTGTTTTCTGTCGATCGAACTGACAAATCTTTGGGGACTTCATGTCACGTAAAGCAAAAAGTAGCTCTCTGAAAATTCTCTAAAAAATCTCTGACTGTTGTTCTCCTACTAGTTCAGCAGCCAACCCCTTCTTAATACCAACCCTTTATTGGTCACGTTGAAAGAAAGCGATAAGAGAAGCGACACTTCCTGCAAGTGTTGAGAAAACAAAATAAAAAGAGACTGCTTCAAGTATCCCGAGTGGAATTCAATAGCCCTGAAGGTTTTTGTTTCATATTTCTTTAAAAATCCCAGAACTCCTTCTCTGCTGATAGGCTGGACTGTGTGCATGTGTGTGTGTGTGTGTGTGTGTGTGTGTGTGTGTGTGTGTGTGTGTGTGTGTGTGTGTGTGTGTGTGAGTGTGTGTGTGTGTGCGCACAGCAGTGGTTAAAAAAATAAGTTTTTAAAGTGCCAATTACAGATACCGGACTACAAAGTCACATCTAATTTAATTTTAAAGGTAAATATCTAAAGCTAAGATTTAACCACAGCTGTGCAGCAGGAGATTGTTCATGCTTATGGTTCAGGAGGTTGAGGCCTATAAAGCAGAGAAAAAGAAGAGGAGGGTGGACAGAGTCGCTTCTGCATCCCAAACTGTGACACTAATGTTCTCCGTCATCTTCTCCAAACAGCGTTTGATGGTTGTGTTGTCACAAGCACCAAATTTCAGTATTTTTTTGTACCTGAACAAAAGTCTGATTCAATATTTAACTTTATAATTTAACTTACTATACGATACATAATTTGACCAAGCGTGTTCTGTGAGGTGAACTGGAAAATAAAAAAACGTCAGCCTGGATGTTGGCAGTTTTGAATTCGTATGAATATCACCTAAGTCCAGTTTGGGTTGCAGGAGAAGACGGTCCCTTTGTTCTGCCCAGTTTAGCAGCTCCATGAATTAAGACTTGAATTAAACAGACTTGTCTCCTGTGGTAGAAGTTGTGTTAGGACTTCTTTGGACAGTGTGAAGACGAGTCTGTGTTGAGAACCTCGATCATCGTTCTGGAGGACGGGAAGGTCTCTGCTACAGACGGAAGACTCTGGTACCAACCTGGTAAACTGTTGACGAAGAAAAAAAGTATTAAAAGTCTCTGCCAAAGAGATGAATAACAAACAAAGGACATGTTTAGTCTTCCTACCTCTTGAGAGTCATCCAGTTCTTTGCTGTTTTACTGAAGCTGTCTGGACTGGGTGTCGTCATGGCCTCAAAATCCACAAGCTGGAACAATATTTAACAAACACAAACACTGTTAGAGGAAACATACTGTCGATATTATGTCTATATAAATAAAGACAAGTCTCTTTGTATTGACCTCCCGTCCTACTCAGCAAACATTTTTCACACCTCAACATAGTGCTTTTGGAAACCAACTCCTCAGAATAAATAAATCCCAGCGTCCCGCTCTGGCTTTGCTTTTCTGTAACAATGATTATGTTTACATGCTCACTAATATTCTACTATTATTCAGAATATGACAATATTACGAATTTGATAAAGGTCACGTAAACAGCTAGAGCTGCAACGATTAATCGACTTATCGATTAGTCGATCGACAGAATAATAATCGCCAACTATTTTGATAATCGAATAATCGTTAAAGTAATTTTTTATGCAAAAATATCAGAAAATGTTGTTTGCAGCCTCTCAAATATGAAAATTAGCTGCTTTTCTTTTTTTTGTATTATATTAAAGTGAATATCTTTGAGGTTTGGACAGACAAAACACGATTTTAATGACCTTGGACTTCGAGAAATTGGGACATTTTTCACTATTTTCTAACATTTTATAGACTAAACGATTAATCAAGAAAATAATTGGAAGATTAATCGATAATAAAAAATAACCTATAGATTCAGCCCTATAAACAGCATAATTCCATTTGGATATTCTGAATTAGTTTTTATTCCGAATGGAGCATTTTTCGATTAAGACATGTGGGATATGTTGATATTATTCAGGTTTTAGGAGCATTCTTTGGACATGTATACAGCACATTCAGAATACGCGTCTCAATTGGGGTTTTTAAGGAAGTTTGCGACACTTGGCCTCCAGCCTATTTACAGTCAGCTCTGTGCGTTGAACACAAACCAACTAGCCGACAGTTTGCAGAGATGCATGCCCAAAAGAAAATCCCACATTTCTGTTCTGGAGGAGAAACACACCTACTTTTAAACATCATGAAAGACTTGGATATCAACAGGTTTTTTGGATATATGCAAATATCGCAACGTCGACCTTTTCAAAAAGGTGGTTGAAGGAATGAAAGAGGGAGGTTGCGTTCGCACGTTCCAACAAGTCCACCACAGGTTATGTTAATCGGAATATGCACGGCTGCATGTAAACAGGAATATTAGTGGAATATTCATTTTCATTAGTCACGTATACAGCTTAGTAGGAATACTGTCTTTTTCGGAATAATAGGCAAAAAACTGAATATTTTGTGCATGTAAACGTAGTCAATGGCGTATAGCTTTACACGTCCAGTTAGATTTTTCTAGTAGTTAAAATGTTGTAAAATGTTGAGAAGCCAAATTTCTGTTGCTGCAAGATCCCACTCATTTTGATTTTCATGTCCTCACTAGTAGCAATACGTTTATAACATGAATAGCTTTGTTTTATTTTATTCATTTGTTAGATCCACAAATCCCCAGACATTCTTTAGTCAATCAAACAGAAACCGGGACATTATGAGGACACTCAACGAGCTTCCTGGCAGAAAACAAAGAGTCGACCTCAGCTGAGCTTTTCATGAGCTTCAGCTTTCTGACACCTGATCAAATTTCTATTTTCTGCCTTGTCTCAGGAACAAAGTGTCTGCTTGGCAGGAGCAACATAGGTGAGACTTTCAGCCAAGTTCTTCTTCCAGACGGCTGGAATAAATGTGTTAGAAACAATACATGGAGGTGTTTTGTATCCATCAATGGAGTTGATGGCAGACTCTTATGTAAAGTACAAGACCACAAGAACAAAAATAGGAGCTACTGATAGTCTTTTACGTAATGATTCTTTACCTCAGACGCACCCTTTTCAGACATTTAAACACTGCTGGCTGTATGAAGTTGTTTAAGTGATGGAAGCTTTTTATCATTCACATATTTTATGTAAATGTTGTCTACAGTTTTATTCACATTAAGAGCTGTGAGCTTGAGATATTTAGCAGCTGCTGCGTGAAGGTGATATCACAGCTAGAAAAAAGTGTTGAGCTGAAAAATGTAATGATAAAAAAAGAAAAGAGTGTTTTCTGTTCTGATCAGACAGTAAGTTGGGATTTAAATTAATGAATGTCTTTTATTTTATCTGTACCTAGGAAGACATGCACGTCTTAAAGTTTGCTTATGTTTACCTTTCCTTTCGGGATCCTTCCGATGACTTCTTTCCCACTGGCCATCAGCGCCCCCATCACCACTGAGTAGGCCACCACACTGAGGAGAAGCAGATTAGGAAAACACCCTTAAGGCTCAGACACACCCAACCAACATCAAAGAACTAGCGGCGACGAAAGCTTGCATTTGAACACACCTCAAACACTACAGCCAACTGCTGAGTACCACGTACGCTCTGCGCCTCCGTGAGAGGAAATAACTCTCCATACCAGCAGGCGGCGGTACATGTACATACATACATGAAACAAAGCGGTGTTTGCCGACCATTTTCACACCACTCTCACTCACCACTCAGCTTCTTTTTAGATGGCCATGTCGTTGTGAAAATATTAGTGTATTTGAATGATCAGATGAGATGAAGATGAAATATGAGAAGAGCCTTCTGTGTTTTTCGTCTTGGCTTTACTCGTCGGCTTGCTTTCCTCACATCCGTTTCTCTTCTCGTGCACTGATTCGTTTAAGCTGAACAGCCAATCAGAGGGATTTCTCTCACCGACGAGCGCCGCCGCCGATTCAACATGCTGAATCAGCCGCCGAAAAAGCCATCGGCAAGGGCCGAATAGTGCCAATGGTGCGGGACACACCACAAAAACAATGCCGACAGATGCTCACCGATGGCCCGACATTGGCTGACAGTCGGCATGGTGTGTCCGGGCCCTTTGCAGTTTGTAAACACAACATTAAAGGTTGGCCCCTCCTCCCCGGCTCAACGAGGGTTACAGTGCTTGCCAGCGGGTGAAAGCCAACCTTAGATTCACTCTCGTTCTGGAACGAGCTTTGTTCGCTTGACGCCTCTCTTTATATTAGTGTTTTTTCGGCGCTGTGTCCGCCATTTTCGTAGCGTCCTCTTTGATGTGTACTTACGCTCTGGCACCTGCTCGCTATATTTTTTTTAGAGGTTGATGCCCAGAAACTCCAAGCAGAGGGCTTGGTCTCTGCAGATACAGACACCACCACACATTGTGTGCCTTTAATGTCAACTGTTAATTGTTGTATTTTTGCCAAAGGGGATCTCACTCAAACCGTAAACTAAAATGACAGTTACTCACATAAGAGAAATATTAACGTTAGGCACAATGGCTGTTTTGACATAGAAATTACCTGGATCCTCTGGAGAGGGGCATGAGGTTGCAGAAGTAATAAACCAAGGAGAGGATGAGGTTACAAACGGCATCTGCATCCTGAAAGAACAAAAGTCATCACACAGTCAACTGTAAAGTCATAAACTGGCCCGGAGCAAGATTCAGATACTGTTCCAGGTATCAATTTCAGATCAGAGACAATAACCTGGTTTAGTTGTTACAACAATGGGGACATTGTTGGGTGTCATCACAGCTATCATTGTAAATCAAGTAATAACAATAACAACAATAAGAGTAACTGAGCTGAGGTTGAACAGATTCAGACTTGCAAGTCAGAATGCTTCTTTAATGGTTTGATTCTCTAAAGTCTAAAAGTCTGTTTTTCACTGTGTGAAAGTCATCGACATCAACCAGCTGGAGAACACATTCTGCTATAATCCTGTAAAATGATCTATTAGTAAAATTACTGTGACATTCTCCAGAGAATTAATTAAATTCCCTCCTCAGTTTTCCAGTCTAGAAAACTGAAATCTATGATATTCCTGCAGAGAGGAAATAAGAGAAGAGGAGATTGTCAGATGCTGAGAGGGAGAGCTGCTGTGCTGCTGACTGACGACGTGAAAGTAAATTAAATATTTAACATGCTTTAAAACAGTTGGCTGCTCAGCCCAGTTCACTATGCTTCTGTTTATGTTTCCTGCCATTATTCCTCCTCCTGCTGCTGCAATGTTTGTGATAGATACAACTGCAACACGGGCTTCCACTCACAATTATTTTCCCCGTTAATCTCTTTATTGTTCATAAAATGTCATCAAATATTGCAACATCTCCCATCTCTTTTCCCCAAAAGCCCAAGGCGACATCTTCAAATGTCTTGTTTTCTCTGACCAACAGTCCCAAACCTAAAATATATTCAATTTAAAGCAATATGAAACAGAGAAAAACAGCAAATACTCATATTTGAGAAGCTGGAACCAGAGAACATTTGTATTTGTAATATCCGCTTCGTCTGCTTTCTATTATGTAGGAATGCCGAAGAAGAGCTACCAGTTGAGTGCGGAGATAAATCTTACCCCGAGTTCGGTGGACAGCATTAGAGCCTTTCCTTTGGCGGTGAGGTCTTTGTAGATGGACTCTATCTCTGACTGGTACTGCTGCGTCCGCTCTTCTGTCGTCTGAGTCTCTACTGAGAATAACATGTTGCCCACCCTGAAATACACAAAACACTTCACTTTATCTCCTTCTGTCAGTTCAAACTAACTGGAAACTGTCATTGCCTGTTGTAATAAGGAGTTTTAAATTACCTGCTAACATTTATATATTTCAATGTAGACTGAACAAAAATATAAATGCAACACTTTTGTTTTCACTCCCATTTTTCACAAGTTTAAATTCAGTTCAGTTCAGTTTATTAATATAATTAAGCTACAAGTACAATCGTAAGACATAAAGGAGATATGTAATGAAACACCCTGATAAGCTTGAGAAAAAGGGCCCCAGACACTAAGCACATAGTAAACATATATTTTAAATACGAACACTGTTGTCTAGATTTGAAAAAGTGCATGTATTAAACAGCGACATTTACAACCTACAAATCATGAAAAATGGGAGCAAAAACAAAAGTGTTGTTTTTATATTTTTGTTCAGTGTACTTCAACTCTCCTGTACTTCTTAAAAACTCACTTACTTATCCTCACATTATCTTCAATTGGGGTCAAAATATCAGCTATCGATTTTACTTGTAAATAATAACTCATCGTGGTATTTGTCTGTTAAAAAGACACCTAAAATATACTTCATAAAAAAGGCAAAAGGCAGAGCGTCACTTCATCGTACCTGTCTCCGGTGATGGTGATGGTGAAACCGTCGTATTCTTTCCCAGTATCCTTCATGCTCGGCACCTTGGAGTTGACCGTGAAGCCATCTCTGGTTTTACTATTGAACTGCTTCAGGAAATAAACACACAAACAACCATCCTGGGTTTTCACTGCTGAACGGCTACAAGACATAAAACAACTCAAAACAAATCCAATAGATGTGTTGCTGCTTCAGAGGTCTCTTACAAATAAAACATTTGACATTATAAACCGACTAAATGTCAAGTTTGAGAAGTTTTTGAACTTGGAAACAGCAGTTGACAAAACAATCTCAACTCAAGGTACAGTAACTTATTTCTACTCCAGTTGAGAATGATTTGACAAAATGTCAATTAAAGAAACATTTTTTAAATCCAGTTAATATGGATGTGCACACATCATCTTTATCTCTCTATTTACATCCCTCTCCACTAATTTTCCCACTTTTCGTCCTTACCTTCATTATAGGAAGCAGATCTTCTACTTTATTCACATTTTCAAGAGCCTGACGGACCTCTAAGAGTCCTCTGGGGTTGTACGCCCTGAGACACACAACAGAAACTTAGTTAGTTTAAGAAGCAGCAAGAAAACCGAAGACTGAGGAAATGTATGGAGAATAAATGTATATATTTGCATAAGACACTTCATCAACACTCTCGTGCAAAAAAGACAAAATCATTACATAATTCAGCTTCGTAGGCAGCATACAGTAGGCGAGCATATTAACATAACTGCTGTCAAATAATTTAGGTGAGATATGCTGATGCTAATCACAAATATGCAGCTATCACTGGGTTAAAGGGATAGTTCAGGTGTTTCAGGGTTGTATGAGGTACTTATCCATAGTCAGTGTATTATGTACAGTAGATGGAGTAAAATGTCTTTTAGCCACCTAAAAGAAGGGCTCACCTAAAAAAATTAATATCAGTTTAAAAGTATGCTATATTTACAATATTTTCACTGCTTTACTTTGCCGTGAGACAGCCCTTTCTGAGGGGGAACTGAAGCCGTTGTATCCATCTATGCTCTTGCCAAGTCACCAGACTCTATTGAAAAAAACAGTAATTTTACCACGCAGGATATGAGGGTTGCTGGTCTACCACTGCCTCGATCGCATAGTTTGTTTGTGCTATTGTGTGACTTTGGTGAATCCAAACTAACCAAAGTCACACAATAACTCAAACAAACTAACCGATCAAGGCAGCGGTAGACCAGCAATTCCCGTTTTCTGCGAGGTAAAATTACAGTTTTTTTCCAATGGAGTCAGGTTACTTTGGTAAGAGCACAGATAACGGCTTCAGTTCCCCGTCGGAAAAATAGACTGTATAGCTGTCTGACGGCAAGGTAAACCGGTGAAAATATTCTAAATATAGCGTACACTTAAACTGATATCGATTTTTTTAGGTGGCTAAAATAAGTTTTTCTGCCGGCCCCTTCCACAGCAGTATATTGCTTTGGTTCCATGTGGTAACTCCTGTCTGCTTCTCCAAACTGGGGGCGTGCCGACGTCATCTACTGTAGGTAATACACTGACTATGGATAAATACCTCAAACAACCCCACTTCAAAACACCCAAACTATCCCTTTAAGGCTGATTTGTGCTAGCATTTATGGCAATTTGGAGTTCTTTGATTAAAGTGAGTTTTTCAATGAATGCAGAGGATGGAAAGAAAGAAAAGAACTGCAAATATTGCAGCAACTCAGGCACCGCAGAACATAAGTCACAGAATATAGAAACTGGATGAAGTTTTGGTGTAATTTACCCGTGATACACCAGTATTCTGTCTTTAATGAAGTCGAGGATGTTGTCAAAGTACGCCAGGTACCTGATGTTGATAATCTGTCCCCTGAAGGAAAAAAGAAAGAAAAAAGGATGTCAAAAAAAGCTGCTTTTGTATGAAGACGTGCTTTCAGTGAGCTTGTCAGAGTAAAGGCTACAGTGGAATAAAAACTGAATAAACTGGGTCGTATTACAAAGAATTAAAACAAATGTTTTTGCACTTCAAAGTTGAGAAAACCCCCAAAGCAAGGCCACGTGGAAATTCAAGTCGCTCGGGGGACTCATGAGAGCGTCTGACACTGTCCCCGGGGGCCAAGTTGTTACCTGATGAGGTTGATATGATTGTTGAAGCCTCGGCTGAGACTCCTGGCGGGCATCTGGTCTAACCACAGAACGGGCTGGTCTGGATCCGCAATCCTACGAGAATACGGGAAAAACATGGTTAGTCTCTCAACACTGAAATCCAATCAGCTGAAGACCAAAGACTCTTTGGTGGAACGTGCACTTCATTTCTCTTGAAGATTTTTTAGGTGTTTTGGTTGTTCTCATCTCGCCAAACCAAACTTACTCTTGGGTGCTTTCAGAGTAACTCAACACTAAATCCACTTTTTGAGTCAATAAATTGTGTCTACAGTCGACATATTATACAGTCAGCTGATCCTGGTCTATAGAGTTCATAACAACACAGATTTTATACAGATTTTTATATTTGCCTTTTTCTAAAGAAAATCCACTAATTTTGTCCTCTAAACTCCAAAAAATATGTGAATAATCTATAACATTCACCCCCCACCCCTGACATCTGGGTTTGAATTCATTTTTTTTATTAAAAGAAAGTCCTCACCTCCTCCATTTGACAGCTATGTCGAACATGTCTCTCCACTGCATTTGCCTGGTCTTGCCGTTGACTCGCACTTTGGAGTTGCTCCATGTTCGATGCATGGCCTGCATCACCTCCAGGGTCGCTAAACCCATGGCTGAAAAAGAAGCACAAACAACTCTTATTTTACTGTTATTTTTTAAAGTCCCCATGAAATGAAAAATACATTCTCCAGTTTTAATCATGTGTCCCTGTTGTAATTGTTCATTTATCTCTTGTGATTTGCCAAATATATGTCAGAAAAATCAGACAGTACAGAAGCTAAAGATGCTCTAAGTTCCATTTCATGGGGATTTTATTACTTTAAGTATATGTATGTGAACTACAGCATCCATCAGTGGTACCTCTGTGTATTCTCCTGTTGGGTAAGAAACCAGGCGTGTCGTATTGCATTAGCGCCCCCAGGTGGTCGGCCGTGCAGATCAGCTTCTGAACTTCACTGCTGTAGCTGTCAAAGTTCTGCGGCAGCACGTCTCTGCAAACCACAAACACAGGAAGAGGGTTAACTTTGTCAAACCTTTCATGAAGTGTGAAGTTTTTTTGGGGGGTCTTTTTCTGGACTCTACTGTGGCTACCTGTCAACCTTCTGAAACATCTTTGTAAAACAGGAAAAAACTAGTTTCAGTTTGCTGACAGAGGCATAAAAACATCTGTCTGAAGGACACTGGAGCTTTCGTGCCTTATAGAGAAGATGGCAGGTGTTTGTTTTAAACCATAAAACACTGTTTGCCTCAGCGCTGGGCTCATGAAAATGTCTACAAACTGCAGCTCAGGAAAATTGGGGTGGTGATGGATCCTGATTTCTCAGACTTCCTAATGATGACATACTTCAGGTCAAGTGTAGGACACCCCATATTAACTTCAAATAAAACCAAGAAAATGTATGAATATTATCTTTTATATATTATTATATCAAAGTCCATTCACATCTGTAACAATAACTACAGTTATGGTCAGAGTTGTTGCTCCAGGTGTGAATCAGCGTCAGACCTACTTGATATGTGGCTGCAGGCCGGGCTGTTCTTCATAGTCTTCTATTAGAAAAGGCAGGTTCTTGGCCCAGTGGTTCTTAAAGTTCCCCGGTAAGTCCTGGTCCACGTTGTACTCTGCTACTGGGATGTCGAGGTGGGAGTGCAGGTAACGAGAGTACTCTGGTTGAAACACAAGGAGAGGATATAAGATATTATATAAAAGTAAAATACTTAAATATATAAAATAAGGCATCATTTTCCAAAATAAGTGGCACAATTTACTTTTGGGATACTCCTTTTTTTCACAAATAGACACTGCATAATAAATATATAAAATCAAGTTTTCTCAAAATATACATATTTTTTAGACATTTTGCTTTTGAATGCTTTTAGTTTTGTGATTAACAGCACTTTTCTTTCCTCCTATCTGCTGTTTGTATATCTCATTGGCGAGCTTCTGCATACAATTTCTCTAACAGAGATAAATCTCGTATTGATTGACTGATTCTCAGAACAATTTTAGATGATTATGTATGTTGAACAAACTTTAATACCACAAAATTACCTGTACCGAGCATAATTAATTAATTTGGAAGTGCAACAAACTCCTGCATCAAAAGGTACTGAAAAACAAATCCACACCTGCCAGCCAATCAAAATTCAGAATTTTAACTCACGACAGTATAAACTCTGGTGAAACTCTTTTTAAACTTATTCTAAAAACAAACTATAATCTGAGTAGTTCTTATAAAAGCATTTTAATAGAGTAGGAGGTTCTTGATAGTTTACTTGCACAGGATTCAGTATTGAAAATAAAAACACAGAGCATTTCAGTTGTGTGAATGATGCAACCGACCTCTGAGGTATTTCACTTTGAGGTATTCGGAGCTGGCCTTCTGTCCCAGCAGAGGGTCGTTCAACATGACTTTAGTCTGAGCCTTGATGCCTTCGTAGAACTGACCCATCGCCACGTGACTCAACCCCTTCATGTACTGACACACCTCGTTGTAGGGCTCCAACTGAAGACACCTCTGGAGGACCAATAGGAGGAGAGGAATACAATGGAAGCAAAACAAAAGAAGGTGAGAAGGACTAAAAAAGGTGTACATGCAGTAATGTACACAGTTTAAGATTGATGAACTTGTGGATGCTACAATTTGTTTGTGTTACTCACTAACTCAGGGTCTAGAAGAAGTTTAAATCTGCTGTTTTAATGAGTATGAGGGCAAAAATAAATAACATAGGCTGTATAATTCCACGCAATCCTAACAGAGGAGCGGAGGATGGTGGATTCCCCCACCTTGAAGTTGCCTATGGCCTCCTGCAGCGAGCCGTGGTGGTACAGCATCATGCCTCGGAGCTGGAGAGACTGGATGTGGTTCTGGTTCAACATGAGGGCTTTCTGGAAGCTCTCCATCGCTGACTCAAAATCCCCCAGCTCTCTGGAAAGAGGAAGAAGAGATAAACATGTTGTTAGTGAGGCAGAGAGGCGAGGTAAGTACTCTCAATTCCTCAAATACAAAGAGGACTTATTGTGTTTATCCGTAGGATGTGAAGTAAGCAGTGAATACCTGTAGGCCTGTCCGAGACTCTTATAGGCATCTATGAAGTCAGACTTCAACTTCAGGGCCTCTTTGAATGTCTCAATGGCTTCCTGACGACAGAAAACACAACAACCTTTCAGAGTGAGAACACAGAGTTAACAGGAAATTGCAAAAAAGGGAACATGGTGGATCGACCTAAAATTCTCACACTGAGCAGATGGTTCAGACCTCGTGTATCAGATATATATCCAGACTGTGTCTACAGATTGTAGTTCACAAAACGTGGCAGCAAACTGCAAACGCTTTCCATACTAGCAGTATAAAAGAATGTCTAGTGTAAATAAAATATTTCACTATGTAATCCAGGGCAGTGTGCACCTACTGGGTCAGCAGACAAAAAGGGCATATTCACACTATATTCCCTCACTGATAAAAAGCAGATTGTGCAATGTTGACTTTGTTTCCATGAGGACGAGCTGCAGGAGATTCCACCATCATGAAACAGAGTACAGTACATGATACTACTGTTCATGACGAGAGTATCAACTATCTGAGTATCAAATGCACTACTGGCTCTTTTTTCAGTATATTCAGAGTGTTGTTGGTGTTTGCAGTCACACTGTAAAAATGTCTGTGCAGGGTTTCCCCCCCAGGAAATTGGTTAGCCAACGTTTAACAGAGGCGATAAACACAACCCCAAAAAACCCTACACACACACACACACACGCGTGACTGACACAGCAACTGAAGGAGCTTTGCAGACAAGCCTTGCAGCTGCAAACCCGCAGATTAAGCAGCTGCACGCGCTGCTCTGCACGCTACTTAATCTGACAGCAATTATCAAAGTGTCAGAAACACTGTGCGTGTTGAACCAGGCCTAGACCGACCACAAAATAACAGCACTATTAAGAGTTAAGTAATATTTTTAGGGCTGTCCTCGACCAAAGAAATTCTTAGTTGACTAACACTCAGTTGATTTAATCGACAGATCTGTAAAACTGAGTTTCTCCACAAAGACTCACACAAAAGCACCACTTTAAATATTGTGTTTAGATATGAGATGTGCTCATAAGTTTCTTAGAAATAAGTCATTAAAAAAAAAGCATAAAAAAATGACTAATCGACTGAAGGAAACTTTGTCGATTAAGACCAAAACAACCGATTAGTCGACTTATCGACTAAAAGAGTGGGCAGCCCTAAATATTTTATCGAGATCTTTCATGTTTTAAAAGGCAGAATTGGAGACATCTAGAATTTTAACTTTCCTCACGATGCATGGAGCAATGACTTTTGATGTATTTGAGCTGCTGCAGTGATTAAAAAAAAAGTATTTTTTATCAAAGGACTAACTGCCCAGAGACCGAGATGAGTCAACTATTTAGCTGGCAGACCCAGCAGCACTCGGGGATTCTTCTGCTTTTGTCATCAGTTTTCTGAACAAAGTACGGACTTTAATGTATTAAATAACAACCTGTAGGGTCTTTGAGGTTTCTCATGACATTAGTAAGACTGCCTCCACAACACACAGATACAGGATACTCTGGTGTGATCCTCTCCCTGCTGAGATGTCTGCTCAAAAAACTCTGTGTGATGTAACCTCTGAAAACTTGGCTAAACCTAAAAATCAACACAGACACTGAATTTCTCCCAGAGCAGGCTACTCTATCTACTCTGCAGCTGCTCATAGGCAAGACTCAACAATAAGGATTGCCTGTTAGCTAGTAAATCTGGTAAAAAAAGAATTAAACACAACAAGCTAAACGCTCAAAACGTCACCAGTGGTAATCAATTAAATGTTTATGGGGGAATATCTAGCGTGCGGACTCCATCTTTCCGTCTTTTACATATTTTTCTGTCCTGCACCTACTATTTATCATCTGGATGTGTGTGCTTTTGTAAATACTGTAAAGTGATTTAAACCCAGATCTATGTCTCTAAGCACCCAGAGTTTGTATATTATGTTTCTAGCAGCAGGAGGACACTGGCTACAGCAGTTTACAGTAAACAAAGGCATCATGTTGACAGCTCATTAGAAGAAACAAATGGGGATAGAAAGCAACAAATGAGGTGTTGATTATGCACTAGAGTCCCTCTAAGTAAGTGAAAAAATAAAACAAAATAAATGGGGTGTTTGTGCTACCAATTAATCTTTGAAAAGTCTGATTTTCACAGATTTTTGCAGTAGAAAGTCTTACCTTGAGCATGCCTCTGTGGAAGAAGGTGAGGCCTTTATACAGCATGGCGATGGGCTGATTCTTCTTCAGCTCTAAAGACTGCTGGAAGTCTTCCATAGCTGCCACATAGTCCTGGTGGGGAGGCAAAGCACGGGATCAGCATGTGGGAGCATGAAGGCGTGCATGCATGTACAGAATATTTAATAATCAAACCTCTGAAATGAAGAGCAGAGTTCCTCTGTGTCTGTAGAGACGGGCCGAGGGCTGCAGCTGGATGGCTTTGGTCAGATCACCCAGAGCTTCACTGATACGACCCAGAGGAGACAGGATCTAAAGACGCACACACACAACAACATGGAAAGATAAAGTCCAAGCACATTTTAGAAAAAACACTCTTTGATCTGCTAATTATTTTCTAGATTAATAGTTTGATCTATAAAGTGTCAGAGGATGGTGAGGACTGTCCATCCCAGTTTCACAGTGTCCAAGGTGAGGTCTTTAAACATCTTATTTTGTCCAAAACCCAACGATATTTAGTATAATATGATATTAAACAGAGAAAAGCAGGAATTCGCCATATTAGAGAGGCTGAAAACAGCATTTTCTGCCATTTCTGCCTACGAAAGAAAGGAAAACTGTTGAATGTTGCAGGCTTCGGGTGTCGCCCTGTAGTGTATAATCAGCCTTTTTACTGTTATAATATATTTTATTTACTACTGTGTAAAAGGCCAAAGCCTTTTCAAAAACATGTTCTCTGTGCCCTGTGTGAACTGCAATGGACCTCTGTCTGTCCTGTGTTTTGAGTGAAGAATATAACCATTTAATTGGGTCTCTGATGCTTCAAAGTTAAGGGAGTGAAAGTATAGATAGGGCGAGGTTGGAAGTGTATAACTATTTGAATGGGTCTCTGTTGGTTCAAGGTTAGGGAGTGAAAGAATAGATAAGACAATGTCAAAAACTGATTAGAAAAAACTGGTTTGATCATTACAGCTGAAAATATGCTTGTGATCCTTCTTTTTTTTTAGCAAATCACACTGATGTACAGTTATCAAAGGGTTAGGGTTAAACAGAAAAACACAAAAATGTTGCATGTGATCCACTATTTCTGGTTGATATTCAATTGTGCAGGATTTCCTCTTAGAGAGGACTATAGACTTTTCTTCTACAGGAAAGGGTGGAGTGAAGTAAACCGAATATTAAAAATAACAGGTAGGATCTTGAAGAATAGGATTTAAGGAGGACTCAAACATCGAATCAGATTATTGACTCGGCCTTTGGGTCGCACGATGTTGTCGAATTGCGAATGATGCTTAATGAGTTTAATAAAATGCAACTGACGGAGTTGTGTAACTACTTTTGTGCCACCAGAGATGTATTCATGTGGCTCACAAAGAGGAAACAGACCTTAAAAAAAGCATCAGAGTGAAACCCGGAAGTGTGATTCTTCGAAAATTCGGCTGAAGTATAAAATCACGTGACTTCACGGTCGCTTGTGTGTCTAAATATTACTGGCTAGTGCAGAGTGTATGTTATTTAACAACTGAATATTTACAACTTTATAATATGTGTATTATTCCACATGCTCTTTTCTGTTTCTTTGCTCGTGTGCACATGATTAAATCAACACTGATTGATGCTGTTAAATTTCACATCTTGATAAGTTTCCCCAATTTTAAAACTGCACCGATTTGCCGAATTGTCATTGAACATCTCACACACCATCGTGGACTATGACTGCCTCCTTCTCCTTTCACATCTGCACACAATCTAGAAACATGCTGAACATGCTGTATTTTTTCACACTTCAACTTCTGACTGCATCAGAAATAGACTATGTAAATCACGTGTTATCAAGAAGTCAGTGATGCTTCGCTGACCAGACATCTAAACATTAAATTGATCAGATATGGTGGCGATTAATGATCAGTTCAAGTTATGAACGGTATAGAAATTAGCATGGAAATGTAATCAGCTAAATTATATCCATTGTTGCCAAGAGCTGATGTCTTTAAGCGTGTTATAGCTGCACAGATTAATCAATTAGTTGTCAACTATTTTGAAAATGGCCAACTATTTTGGTAATCGATTAATTGGTTTGACAATTTTCTGACATTTTATAGACCAAACAACTAATCGACAGATTAATCGAAAATGAAAATAATGTTTAGTTGCAGCCCTAAGGTGTGTTATGGCACTTGAAATCTCCTCTAAAAACCACACGTTTTATACTTTTGAAGGAGCTTCAGAGGCCATGAACCGTAATAAAGCGTTACTCTGTCACCTCTGCTCTCTGTTCGTAGACCTCTGGCCAGTTTGGCTCCAGGGTGATGACTCTGTTGAGCTCGTACAACGCCAAGTCAGCATTCTTTATGTCCTGGCATGGAGACACAGGAAGGGGAGTTAGATTTTGTTGACATTAATATATAGTGAACAAAAGTAGGAGCAGAGCCACAAACAAGTAAAAAACACAAAAACTGCTGTCCAGGCTTTTATTCTGGAGGGAAACACTCCCATAACTGCAGAGTCCAGGTGGATTGAATTAGTATTCATTAAATGACACACTGAGTCATTCTGCGTTTACCTGAAACTGCTGCTTTCACCGAAATCCAGCATGAATGAAAAAATGCCTCCGGACAACAAACTCCCTCTGCTGCCAAATTGTTTTAAATCTAACTTTGGCACATACACGTGAAGTAGTAGTGGAGTATACCAATTAAACTAATGCAAATGAAGGCAGTCGATCAATATAGAAAACACAGGCAGCACTATGTAACTAAGTATGAGTCATCTGCCATGAATAATCTGAAGACCTTCACTACAGCTGCAGCTCAGTATTGAATGGTGTGTGTTTCTCATAAATAATCGAGCAGCAACATTTTCTCCCAAACAAACACCTATTGTTTTGAAAAGACACCCTTCATATCTTAATGAGGGCAAAAATGATAACAACTTTAGTCATGACTTAATTATTCGGTTTATGACATTGTAAATGCTCTTATGGACCTGAAGACACTTTATAGGGATTGTTTGGGTGTTTTGAAGTGAGGTTGTATGAGGTACTTATCCATAGTCAGTGTATTACCTACAGTAGATGGCGGTCGGCACACCCCCAGTTTGGAGAAACAGACAGGAGTACCAGCACAGGGGGGCGCGTCGACCGTCACCTACTGTAGTTAATACACTGAATATGGATAAGCACCTCATACCACCCCACTTCAAAACATCCAAACTATCCCTTTAATGACTGACAAGAAAGGCTGCTCATAATTAATGTGGCACATTTCAACTGTACTTTAATTGTTGGTGAGTAAGAAAACTTTTTTTGTAGTTTCCTGAGTTACACGGTGCTTCGCATGTGCACAGAAATTACAGCATCATACAAGAATTTAAGGGAATGGCCAAACATAGAGAAATAAAAGAAAATACGAAAAGAAAAGCATAAAACATTACTTTAAAAAAACAACTTGTGTGTTATCATCAATATCACTCACCTGTAGACTTTTCTTCCCATAAGCTATCCCTCTCCCATAGATGGCACTGACCAGCTCTGGGTCGCTCTTTAATCAAAGACAAAACACATCAGGAAAATATTCTTGGTTTCAACACCAAGACAGAAAGTTTTGATTCTAGGTTGACGGGATGTAGAAGGTGACAAAATAGCAATATCAAAACATGATGTATTGAGAGTGAAAATCTGCCTCTCCGGCTGCAAACACACCTGTAATAAGAGTGAGAAGTGTTTGATGGCTTCATCATAAAGACCGTTGCCTATCAGAACGTAGCCTATAGCTGCAACGACAGAACAGATTATGATGAATAATTGGGAAAACATAGCAAAATCATATAAATCTGTTCAGCATATATGAGGCTTGTATTTAGAAGAACTTACCAAGTTCTTCGTTTGTGTTGTGGTTATCTACAGGGAAGGGGATTTTTTTCTGCTTTATAAACAGCTTGGCCTGGTTCTGTGAGAGGTGGAGACAAGAAAAAAAACACGTATGGGTGAAAAAACTATTTAAAAATAATGATTTCCTGTGTGAAGCCAGTAACAGATCGACTGAATTTAGCAGAATAACACTGTCAGGGGTGGAAAAGATAAAAACATGTTTTCTGTTTCGTTGAAAGTTTCACAATCTAGTGCCTTTTTGCTATAAAAACAACTATATTTAATACATCTGTAAGAAAGGAAATGCTGTAAATTAAAACCACTGTCAAGATAAAAAGGGGCTTTTAACAAGCTTTCCAGCATCTCTCAAGGTTACACTGAGAAATTAAACCCGACAGAACAAAGAAAAAAATCCATTCAAATGTCAAGGACGTTTACTGCTGCCAAGCCAAATTCCTGTGAAGCAATAAATATTCTGTGTATTGCATCAAAAGGCTATTTCTCTTCCTCCTTTCTCACAGTGTCACACTGTGTTTACTGTGTAATCCCAAATGGAGAATGGCAGCATACGTAGACACACACACACACACAATTACAGAATGCAAATTTGACAGCATGCAAATGTTGCTGCGGCAGCGTTTTGGGTTTCAAACAAAGCAACGAGACAACTGACGAGACAAATACTTGCCACATTGATATCATCAGATAGACTCGCATAACAAGTAGCAACATCATCATAATGACAAACTCACTCACTGGCATTTGGTCAAAAGCTAGAGGGTCTCAAGTTTTAACTGTAAATCGGTCACAAAACAGGCTGTGAGGATAATTTACAAACTGCTAAACACGCACGATTTCATGCCTTTAAACCTCCTTAAAAATAAACGGGAAACAGATTTAGATGAACCAATTTCAGAGGAAACACGGCAAAAAATAATATACAGGGAATCTTCTCCTCGTCCTCCTCCTCGATATGTCTTTGGCATGCTGTTATTCAACTCAAAATTGAACACCGTCTGCACCGGTTTAACGTCAGACTCTCTAGATTAAAGCCAACATAGATTCCCACATGACGGATGCAGGCAGGCTCCAGCCACTCTGTTGCACATGTTTTGGACATGTCCAAGCCTTTACATGTTTTCGCAAACCATTTTTGAAACCTTTTCTAAGATATTTGATTTGTTTCATCAATAAATTAGAGTGAATTAATCAATAATATACAATAGGGCTTTTCTCTTGATTCAAAAATTAAAAAGACTGGAGAGCTTGTCACACAGTAATTCAGCACGTAGCGCAGTGTTGTGCAATTTAGATAAGAAATGCCGTTAAGGCTTGACTAGAAACCGCCTTTTTTTCTCTAAAGGAAACAGTTAGACTGTAGATCTGATTAGTGATTAGTGTTGTGTGTGTGTGTGTGTGTGTGTGTGTGTGTGTGTGTGTGTGTGTGAGATCTCACCAGGATCTTCTCAGCGTTAAGTGAGAAGACTGACTCGCAGGGCGGGTTGCTTCCCTCCTCACAGTCTGGGTCTTCCAACTGTAAAATAGAGGACTCTGAAAAGACAAACATTAAGAGCATTTATTATTCCTTAGCACAATAGTTAATATCTATATGTACATCACAATATTATATGTATGTGAATACACCACAAACTCCCATCCTACCAAACCATTAGTCTTTCAAGTTACATTTAAACCATCCTATATTTCAAAGATGAAATGTCTCAGATGTGGTAGTGGCATGTAAGCAATGTGGTTTGAATGACTCCACAAATATCTGCAGACCAAAAGGCAGTGCACTAAGGAGTAACTAATTGATATAATTCAAATTCTGTTGGACTCTTTGACAGCTTTTCATTGCACAGTTTGGCACACCAAACTCCATTCAAATCTTGGGAGATTAAAGTTGCATTTTCATTTTAAAAAGTGAATTACTTAAAAGGGGCCATGCTTGTATTTTTTGCACGTTTCTTTTTTTTTGCAATATACTGCAAAGCATATGCATTTTGCATGCAAACAATGTTCCCAATAAAGCAAAGTTTGTGGATATTTCAAATAGATATTTCACGGCCATCACAGTGAACACAAGGTCTCTTTTAGATCCCATCACAGTTGTGTAATTAATGTGTGGTAAAATGGTTTAAAAGCATGGACAGGGACTGGTTTGTTAAGTCTCCATTGCAATACCACACAAAGATAACATAACTTTGATAGTAGTAAAAGCTAAATTGAGCCTCCTGATTGCCTAAGAGGCAGGAAAGACACATTAAAAACATGTAAGAACACTGCAATAGTGCTTTAAAATATTATACAAATCACTAAGAATATCTCATTGAGCCAAGTAGCCGAAACCTCAACAGAATGTCAACTTGCACAACCAGTTCACATGTCATTTATCTTTGTCCTCCTCCACCAAAATACCACGATGCCATCAGCCTGTCCAACCAGTCCACGCTGTATCAGACGGTGAAGTCTCAACTTCCCCCTAACAGACCTAAACTGAAACAAGCTTTTACGTATTTCAACGTCTTTAAATTATCTGATCCACAACTGCACCACAACTTTACAGTATACAGTGCATTTAAGTTTACACTACTTGCAGTATATATCCACCTTACACATGACACATGTGTACAGTAAAATTCTCCCACTTTTTATTAGTTATTAGTTTTTAATAGTTTTTTGTTCCTTATTCTTGTAGCTCTATCTATCTATACACACACAATGAAGAACAGTGTGTCCTAAAAGCTGAGATTTGATATATATATAGAGTTTGGTGTGGACCTCTTGGGGTAAGCTAAAACATGCTTACCCCAAGAAGTCAACACCAAACTCCATTCAAAAAATACCTAATTTTGGTGTTGCTTTGCTCTACAGCAAAACCACATATTTAACAGAGCATAAACTGAACCAGTCTTCTGATGGCAATTAGCTTCTGGGGGATTC
>CAKALU010024318.1:35643-50509 GCA_916700995.1 Hozukius guyotensis
TGGTGGATTCTGCATACAATTGATGCACCCAGCTATATAGTTTTGATCAAATCTCAGCTTTTAGGACACACTATTATGTAGTCAAATTAATCTTGTCTCTGGGTGGAGGCTTCAGATAAACCCAGTGGGTTTTTGCCTCTTCCTGCACTGTATATTATTCATTTATTTTTTTTGTTATGTTGTATAGTCTTAAATTGTGCAAAATAAATAAACAAATAAACAAAATAACCTGTGTGTGTATAGATACATAGAGCTACAAGAATAAGGAACAAAAACCTATACAATAACTCAAATAAAAAAGTGGGATAATTTTACTTTGTGTGAGGTGGATATAGTGCAAGTTGTGCAAACTTAAATGCACTGTATACTGTAAAGTTGTGGTGCAGTTGTGGATCAGATAATTTAAAGATGTCAACACCAAACTCCATTCAAAAAATACCTAATTTTGGTGTTGCTTTGCTCTACAGCAAAACCACATATATAACAGAGCATAACTGAAACAGTCTTCTGATGGCAATTAGCTTCTGGTGGATTCGGCATACAACTGATGCACCTAGCTATATAGGTTTTTATTTTCGTTGAGTTTTTACTTACTGTTATATGTACACATCACATATACTCTCACTCCTGCGTTACTACTCTTTAGTTTAATATCCTATTTAACCTCTACAGTTAGTTAAAGGTCCCTTATTATAAAAAAGTGAGATTTTCATGTTTTTTTATATTATAAAGCAGGCTTAAGTCCTATATAAATACTGTGAAAGTATCGAAACACTCAATCCACAGGGAAATACACACAGCCCGTATTCAGAAACTCTGCGTTTGAAACAAGCCGTCAGGATTTCTGTACATTTCTGATGTCACAAATCTACAATATTTAGACCATTTCACAGTTTTAAACGTAAACATTCTAAATGTGTCCCAGTTTGTTTCCTGTTGCAGTGTATGTGAATAACATCAACTGACAGGAAGTACACATGGACCCAAGCTGTTGACTAGCAACGCAATTCCGTTGCCATTCTGTTGAAATGCGCTAAAACGGAGCGTTTCTGATAAAGGGTGTATACAGGTATATTCAGACAGACAGTATGAGAAAAATAATGTGTTTTTTGAACATTAAAGCATGTAAACATGTTCTAGTAGAAACACAAAATACAAGTATGAACCTGAAAATGAGCATGATATGGGACCTTTAAGAGCTTATCTCAGTTGTGGTGCTGTCACCTCAGCTTGTTGTTAGTAGCTCATCTCATCGTTAGCTTAACAAGGAGGACGGACGTGGCAGCAAAGTAAAACAGCAGAGAGAGAAACAGAAGAGAGACTTTTTTTACCGCAGTCAGCCGCGTACTCTTCCCACTCGGACAGCGAGCTGCAGCCCTGCTTGTGGAGCTCGTTGTTGAACAAAGTGAGAGTGGAGGAGGAGAAATACTCGGAGGAGAAGATCGTCCGGCTCAGGTAGAGCAGAGAGAGCGCTGCCATAACAACAGCCCGGCTGGCAGGGGCCATGTTGGAGCTACATGTGTGACGACACAGAGAGAGAGAGAGAGAGAAGAGCGGAAGCTGCTGCATGTCGATCCAAACCGCCCAACGGACCAACGGACACGCCCCCCTCACGTTACACTACATTTCCCAGCATGCTCTGCAGCTGTCAAACCGGTCCCTCCACTGTCAAACATCAAGTAAAATTAAAAAAAAAAAATTATATTACATGAAAAGGGTAAAGTAAAAGTAAAAGTACAGTGCTTGAGTAAATGTACTTAGTTGTGAAGAAAAAGAAGACCGCAGCCGGAGAGGACAGTTAAACTACATTTCCCAGCATACTCTGCAGCTGTCAAACCGGTCCCTCCAGTGTCAAACATCAAGTAAAAGTATAAAGTAATATTAAATGGAAATGGTAAAGTACAAGTACAAGTACAGTGCTTGAGTAAATGTACTTAGTTGCATTCCACCACTGAGTACAGTATAGTATAAAATTGTAGGCTACTGTAGTATAAACCGGAAATATTAGTAAATCTCCACACCTGAAGTAAATACAGTCTAAAATGCAGCAAGAAATGCATTAAATCAGATTGTAAACACAACTTCTTTTCTATTAATTGTAGAAAACATATATTTTAATTGTAGTTTTCTATTTATATAAGGTTATATGTATGACTCTTGACTTTTAAAGTACTTCTTTTGTGTTAAGTTGTTTGTTTTTTACCGTTATGCACCACAACACCAAAAAAAAAATCCTGCTTGTGATTCAAAAGCCTTCAGATTTTTTTTTTTTTTTTTTTACATTTATCCTTTGATATTGCAATATATTGTTATTAATTGTTTTTTTATTTGTTTGTTTGTTTTATTGACACAACAAACATGAATTATTTCTTTATTGTTTTCTTCCATTTACATGCATGTTCTTTTTAAATATCTATATATTGTAATTTGCTTAATGAATTGCATATATGTATGTATATCTTTTTGTTTTTATTTTGTTCTTTTTTTATTGAATTGACGCTTTGGCAATATTGTTCACCTGACAGTCATACCAGTAAAGCAAATTGAATTGAATTGCTGACAAATCTGTACTTTTATTTTGAAGGCGGAACTGTATGGAAAACTCTTACTTCCTACTTCCGCTTTGCTTGACTCTCATGCTAGCTGTGTTTTGTAGTTTAGCAGTTATCAGGGTGAAGAATGGGGAAAGATGACTTTAGGTGTGTTGAATGTAACGAAAAAGCCTCGGAGTTACACCAGGATTACAGCAACGGGATCCTGAAGATAACTATATGTGTATGTTAACTGTTAACTTCTTTGAATTGAGTCGTTTGGTTGTGTTTATGATGAAGATGTTAGCTAACAATGTTTACCTCAGAGATGTAACAGCTAACAAAACTTTGACAACATGCCTTAATATTATCATGTCATTCCTTAGCAGCAGCATGGAAACTACAGATTAATCTGTCGGTATCATGCTGGAGTTTACCTGTATGTGTGTATGTGTGTGTGTTTGTGTGTGTGTGTGTGTGTCTCTCCAGCAGTCCTGCCAGAAACCAGTGGACAAGTACATTGAATATGACCCAGTTATCATCCTGATTGATGCCATTTTGTGCAAGACGCAGGCGTTCAGACACATTTTGTTCAACACAAGCTTGAATGTAAGTCAACTATTTTTTTTACCTCCCTTGCACATGTGCAAAAACAATAATAGATCAGTTTAAACTAGGTATTAAAACTGTGTGGATGTGTGCATGTTCATGGACATTTAAAGGTCCCATATTATAAAAAAAAGTGAGATTTTCATGTTTTTTTTATTATAAAGCAGGCTTAAGTCCTATGTAAATACTGTGAAAGTATCGAAACGCTCAATCCACAGGGAAATACACACAGCCCGTATTCAGAAACTCTGCATTTGAAACAAGCTGTCAGGATTTCTGCCCATTTGTGATGTCACCAATATACAATATTTAGACCCTTGACACAATTTTTAACATAAACATTCTAAATGTGTCCCAGTTTATCCCTGGTTGCAGTGTATGTGAATGTCATCAGCTGACAGGAAATAAACATGGACCCAAGCTGTTGCCTAGCAATGCAATTCTGTTGCAATTTCGTCGCAATTCCGTCAAAATGCGCTAAAACGGAGCGTTTCAGACAGAGGGTAAATACAGGCATATTCAGGCTGACAGTATGAGGAAAATAAAGTTTTTTTTTTAACATTACAGCCTGTAAACATGTTCTAGTAGAAACACAAAATACAAATATGAACCTGAAAACGAGCATGATATGGGACCTTTAAGTTAAAAGTCAAAAGTGGTTGTTGTGGATGTTTGTACAGATGCTGTCATATGTATGTGTTCAGCTGTGGTGGACTGTAACTAAGTACATTTACTAAAGTGCTATACTTAAGGACAAATTTCATGTAACTTTTTTAAAATGTATTATTGACAAGATGAATTTACAAATAATAAGGTAATCATTACAATTACAAAGTTATCATCCTCAAAACTGAGCAGATATCACATTAGACATAAAACATTTACACAGACAAAAAAAAAGTAAATAAATAAAAAGTAAGCAGAATGAATCATTAAATCATAGAAACTGACAGTAAAAAAACAAAGATCAAGTGAGTTAGTTAGTTATAGGGTCAGATAACTTTCAAGTAATATAAAATCATAAAATCTTTGTGCATATTTGGATTTCATCAATTTCATTTCACCATGAAAATTTGACTTTTTAGACACATGTGTTTCTCACAGGACAGTGACACTACAAACATATGATGATCTTATAGAATATGATGCATTGATGTAGATTAAACTCCCCAACAGGATATAAAGGAGTTAAAATGCAACATACACATTAATGCAGCAGTATTATTAATCCAGAAACATCAGATACTGTATAATAGTAGAACACTGACAGGGAACATTTTACTGCACAATGAGTACTTTTGATACTTTAAGGTTTTGAATGCAATATTTGTAGTGGAGTATTTTCACAGTGCGGTAGGATGAATACTTCTTCCATCAGTAGTGTTCAGGTACACTTAATTAATGTGTGTGTTTTTACCTCCTCTCCTCCACCACGTCTCCAGATCCACTGGAAGCTGTGTGTGTTCTGCCTGCTGTGTGAGGCGTACCTCAGGTGGTCTCTGCTCCGCGGCTCCGAGCAGAGCAGCGACCCCGCTGACATCATCAGGTACACCAAACAATGGGAGTTCTACGGCATGTTTGGATCGGCCGCCCTCGGTAAGATGATAAAACCAGTGCGCCATTACACGTTTGTTACTGTCTGTGTCGCTGCCGTAGTGTATGTTAGAGTGTTAATATGGAGCACCATCTACTGAGAACACATGGATGGTTACAGTCAGTGGTGGAATGTCACTAAGTACATTTACACAAGTACTATTTTGAGGTACTTGTACTTTACTTGAGTATTTTTTTGAGCTGGAACCAGAGAATGATTCACATTTTTAGCTTGATAAAAGACTTAATCGATTTAAAAACTGTTGTTGATTAATTTTCAACTAATCATTTCAGCACTATGCTGGAGTCAAGCGCCCTCTATGGGATAAAGAATAGAAATGACAATTCCCCTCTTGTTGGTAAAGGCTGAATTTTGCTCATACTCATGCATACTGGAGGATATAGTTTCATCTAATACCTTTTGTACTAAAAATTAATTTCCATGTATCATTTAATACATCTATCTGTGTCTCTTGGTGGTGTAGAGCTGTCGGCGTTCTGCGGCGGCGTGCTGTGGTTCCTCTGGGCGGTGGTTGGTCGTCAGCAGGGCGGGACCCTGGAGCTCAGTCTGCTCCTCAGAGCCCTGCTGCTGTCCTGCTACGGGAAGGTCCTCCTCATCCCCGCTGTCATCTGGGAGCACGACTACTCGCCGCTCTGCCTGGGCCTCATCAAGCTGTTTGTGCTCACCTCAAACTCACAGGCCATCAGAGGTAGGAGGACGGATTCTCTCACTTACCTCTGGTGTCATCTAGACAGGCGGATAGATTTGATTTTTACTCGCCCCAGACTCACTGTGAACAAGTGTCTTTGGAACTACTTTCTACTGAGAAAATAGTTTAATAAATATATTAAAATAAGTGAGCAAATTTACTTAAACAAGTGACATTATATAAATCTAAATAAATAAAATGAAAAGAATGAATACATTACAATAAATACATTAAAATAAGTAAGTAAATTAAAATAAATAAATAAAAACGTATCTTTATTTTTAGGATTTTCTAACACTCTCAATACTGACCAAGAAAATGTCATAATTTAAGAATTAATAATAAGAAAAAAAATAAATGAAATAAGAAATTAGGAGTAACTTTTTAATTTTTTAAGGAACATGTTTGTACTTTGTGAGACACATCGGTGAAGTCCTGGTATTTCATTCTTTAAACAACATTTCAAAGCACCAGCAGGTGGCAACTAACTCTCTCTTTGTTTGAAACAACCCCTCCTTGCTCCTGGTGCTCCTCACTACACGGACCCCCAGACACTTAAAATAAATACATTACATAACACAAAAGGTTTTAGTCCACGTTTTTTGCGTTTGTATAATTATTTCTTCAGCAGCTCTGGAAACATAAATCTGCTCATTGTGTTTGGCAGCTCGCCTGTGAGCAGCAAACAATGAGATGTTGTTGAGTATGGTTATGGTCTGCTGCTCTGATGAGGAGCTTCTGTACGTCATATTCATAAAGAACAAATTAGAGTTCGTCTGATGCCGAGTGCAACGAAGACTTTGAGCTCATGTTGTTTCTACTGTTCATACCAGCTTAAAAATAGAACTTCTCACAATAAATGTTGAGACTTTTTTTGGTTTGCACATTTTCTGTAGGATTACAGATTTTTCAGACGTACTTTAACTAACATGAAAACAAAGTATATATTCATAATTTTCTCATCCGTCTCCTCTGCAGTGATCCTAAACAGCAGTAGACGTCTGTCATTGCTGGCCGTGTGTTTAGGCCTGCTGTCAGAGACCTGCGTGGCTCAGGCCTGTAAACAGCTTCCATGGAGCATCCAGGACATGTTGACATTTGACTGAACGTCATCAGACTGTCAGTTATCTCTCAGGGACGAACAAGTGATCGTGGACGCCAACCGGTGCCAGAGAGAGGCAGTTTTTTAATGAACCCTCTACACACGGAGTTGGAGAAGGAGTGTTCTGAAGTGTTTTTGCTGCTCGAAGCCAAAAACGGAGACAGAAAGCAGCAGAAGATCCATCTTCGTGTTGGAGGTATATTTAGGAGGTGGCTCTCCTGTTGTTTTTGGTTTTAAAGTGTGGACAATGAGCTCAAGATTCCTGTGACATTTTTTTATTTGATTTGATGACTTTATTGAGACAAACATACAGAGAGGAGCTGCAGCATGGCAACGTCCCCGGATCTAAATGACTGTTTCTCAGGGCCACTCTCTCTACGATTGACACAAACACAGACCCCGAGGTTGTAATTTGACAATAAGTACTTCTCTGTTTGGACAGGACGCTCTTCACATTCTTTGGCTCATTGGTGACATACTTACCTTAACTCACACATACATGCATACAGAAACACACACACAGGGTCAATTGTGAGAATGAAGTGGGGATAGTGGATAAATAAAGCAGACAGAATTGACTTTCCCATTATTTATTGCTATGCTGAAAGATTTGTGTTAATGTGATAGAGGAAGGACAGCTGATGTTAAATTTCGGGTTTGACCGGGTTTTGATTTTTGCATCAGTAAGAACTATTTTGTTTGATATTCAACTATATTAGGGCTGCCACTAACGATTATTTTTTTGAATAATCAATTAATTGTCTATAAAATGTCAGAAAAGAGAGAACAATGCCTCACAAAGCCCAAGTTGACTCTTGTTTTGTCCGACCAACAGTCCAAAACCCCAAAAATATGTAATTTACAATTATACGAAATAGATAAAAGCAGCAAATTCTCACATCTGAGAAGTTAGAGCCAGAAAATATTTGTAATTTTTGCTTAATAATTTACTCAAAATGATTATTTTATTATCAAAACTGTTGCTGATTAATTTTCTGTCAGTCATCTAATCAATTAATCAGCTAATCGTTCATTGGAATTTATTAAAGTAGACGATTCTCATGACAAAACCAATCACCAAAATTATTTCTACTGTATGTTTTCCTCCCATGTTCTTTACTTTTGTCATCATGTGTCACTTAAACTCACCACTGAAGCTGAAACGAATCGAGTACACCATTTATTTGTTACAGAATGATGAGTAAAATCTTTTAACATACCAAGCTGCAGCAGGAATCTCACCAGACATCTGGTTTACAATAATAATCATTTTGAAACATGTGGGTAAACTTTACCAAACCTCCTCTTACTGTCCCTGGAATGTGTCTGTCTGTAAACAGAGCAACGTTCAATCAGTAAAAACAAACGTCCGAAGCCGACCGAGTGTCTGTGGAATGAGGGGAATTCCTCCACTGCACTTACCTTCGTACAGTATGAACAGTATGAAGAGTATGAAGGGACAGCTGAACCGGCCTCGGCCCCCAGGAGTCTTTGCAGGAGTCGTGTCGTTGTTACGAACACGTGACGACAGGCGAGGCTGAATTCTTTCTGAACAAAACCATCTGCTGACAGAGGACTCACCCCACCAGATAATGTGATGGACATTCAGTGCTTTTAGGGGCTACAGTTTCTATACTATAGCTGCATGTAGCATCAATTTATCGTCAAATTAACACCTTAAACAAATCATCTGTTATATCCAATATTTTTACTTCTTAACATCGTGTCTTGTCCTCCATGAACCCTTCTTTGGTGTTTGTTGTCTTTATCAAAGAGATAAGAATAGACATTTTATCTGCATTTCACTTCTTCCACCATCTGCCATTACTACAAAGTCTGTTGTAAGAATCGTGGCCCTTCTGCTGTTGGGTTGTTTTGTAAAGTGGCATTCGCAAAATGTCCTCCAGTTACAAGAAATGAACAAAAACTACAGTGTGAAAGCCAGTTAAGGCTGCCAGTCGTTTTGGTGGTGGTATTACGAGCAGTTATGTATGCGTATTTCTCAAAAATGTTGATAAATAGATGTTAAAATTCTATGTTTTGCTCCTTTTAAATTGAACACATTTTCAAATGACCTGAAGATGCCATTTTATTCACAGAGTAAAAGTTTTCTCTCTGGACCTCCTGAATATTTGTTGTTGCACCGAAGTCCTATGTTAAAAATGAAGATTCATATCAGAGAAAACATCCTAAATATTCTGTTATATTCAATACAAATTTTAACTGCAACGATTAATCAATTAGCTGTCAACTATTACATTAATTGGCAACTATTTTGATAATTGATTAATTGGTTTTAGTAATTTTTTTAAGACATTTTTTTTTTTTTAAATATCTGATTCCAGCTTCTTAAATGTGAATAATTTTTGGTTTCTGTACTCCTTTATGACAGTAAACTGAATATCTTTGAGTTGTGGACAAAACAAAACATTTGAGGATGTCATCTTGGGCTTTGGGAAACACTGATTGACATTTTTCATAACTTTCTGACATTTTATAGACCAAACAACTAATCGATTAATCAAGAAAATAATAGACAATGAAAATAATCGTTAGTTTCAACCCTATTTTAGTGTATTACTTGTACCTTTGTACTTTCCAAGATTGTTGCAGAAATTGCAAAAGAAATAGAGCGAGTTTGCCACGAGCTGCATGAAACACACTGCAGATAAATGTTGCAGTACGCGCTCTCTGTACTGTCTGGTATATAAACATGCGACAGGAGTAAATCAAATATTTGTATTTAAACATATGTATGTGATTTGATTTTGTGTGTGCGAGTCTGCTGCCTCTGCACATGTTATTACAGGCCTGTGAATAGTTGAGGAGACGACACACGAGTGAGGAATGTTTTGTTAGGTGTCCTCACCCTGGGAGGATCCGTGCTCAGAGCAACACAGTCTGGATCGGTTTAAGGTTTTAACACAGAAATGACCGAAACGTCTTATTCTGCAGGAGATAAACTGGTGTTTTCATGGATCCTCGCAGCAGAAAGAAGCAGAAAGAGCAGTGCAGTTTGGAGCTCAGTTGTACAAATTGTGCTCTGTGTTTTCTTGTTTTTATTTCAAAATGTCATACATCTATGTGTCATTGTTCTACCGTAAAAAAAACAATGTACAAAATACATAATTTGTTAATTAAATTAAGGGTTATAGGAGAGGTCTATTGGCACAGATACCAAATTGTGAGATATCTTGTCTACCTGTTTTTATTTCAGTCTTTTTCATTTCTCTGATTGTGTAAATAAGCATAGGAATCGACACGTGTTATGTCAGTGTCTGATTCTCTGGGACAAAGTCTTTGTGAACAAAGCTCCGAGGGAGTTTCTAAATCTGGAAAGTGTCGCTCAATTACTGCGGCATGCAGTGGTTTAATCTGACTAATCAGATTACCGTAACAGCAGTCACCTCACAGCCATTTACCAGTCTGGACCAGTGGGGAAGCCAAAGGAGCTCAAACCGGAGAGTAAATCCAACCTCAAGTCACTTTACCCTCCTGGTACAAAACCCTCTGCCTTCGCTGAATATTGAAATGTTATTTTACCTGATAAGTACAGACTGGAGGTCATAGGTGATGATAAATTGGCCAGTATACATCAAATAGTAAAATCTAAGATCTTGTGGTAGTTTGTTCCAACAGTGGACTAAACACAGCGTACATCTGAGGGGAATTTAGGAAGGAATTTGATCATAAACCAAAGTATTGGACACATTATGGAATTTTGTTTTAGTTGGCGCTGTTCTTACAATTCATCCTGAGGGGGACATGAACCAAATTCCACGGCAATCCATCCAATCGTTGCAGAGATATTTCACCGAAAACCACACGCTGCAGACAGAAAACCCCCCCAAACATCATTATAAAGAATGTATTCAAAGCTGCTCCAGTTGAGTCTGGATATCAGCAGGAAGCAGCACACAGAAATGCATGAGGACATATATAAATATTCAAATTATGACCCATTAAATTAGCAGGAAATGTGTTGTACACTAACCAGCAGTCATTAGAGCCAGCAGGTCTGTCATGAACTGGCCTCACTGGGATCAATGGACTAAAAAGAACAACACAAAGGAAACAGAACAGCACTATATAACAGAAATTAACTCAGAAAAGACAAGAACTATCAACAGAAATCAGTAATTGGTGACTTCAGTTAAAAAAATATCATAACTCAGTAGCTTTCATGCATGTTATTGTGAAAGACAAGCCTTCTGCTGGTGCCCACAGCCCGGCTCGGATGTAGCAGTCTGTTCGTCCCTCCCTCCCTGCAGAGAGAGTGATGCGCACCTTGGATTTGCTCTCTCAATCAAGATTATGTTAATCTGCTCTAATCCCCTAACAGACGCTCAGATGGGCAGCACGAGACCAGAGCACAGAGCAGAGAGAGAGAGAAAGACAACATGGGCTTCATATGATGCACAACTGTCTGTGTAGAGAGCCTTTATACAAAGAATATATCAAAGCTCTTTTATAGAGCTTTTAAATGAATACATGTTTTATGATATAGGGGTATATTTAGGCATTTCATTTGACGTCAGATGCCAGTGCAGCTTGGCTGGTTTGCTTTTCAATACTGGTTGCAGTATCTTGAGTTTGAATAAACCATAAATGTCCATTTAATGCTTAAACTTAAACACAAATGAACATAGAGTTTAAAAAAAACAAATAAATTTGTTGGTATTGCAGGACCAGAAAGAAAAAAATAAGTGCAGTGCAAACAGTGCATTTAAAAAAAAACCCAAAAAACAGTTAACATAAAAGAGAGAAAGAAAATTACAAAGCACCACAATATTGCCATTACAATTTAAAGACCTGTAGGTCTATCAAAGGTTTACTTGAGTAAAACTATATAATATTAAGAGCAATATGTACTTTAAGTATAAAAGTAAAACTTTTAATTAGGAATGCAAATTGTTGCATTAATATGTAAACAGAATTTTTGCATTGGAGCGAATTGTTTTTTTTTGTGATCAAATTGTATTGGAAATTATTACCAACAGCAAAAAAAATGCATAATTCAAAAAAAAATATTAATTGAAAAAAAATAAAATAATAATAATAATACCCCCAAAAAATATAAATAAATAAATAAAAAACATATAAAAATTAACTAATTGGATTGGAGCTGATTTGACCTATTTTATATACTGTTAAGTGTTTTAATTTACTGTATAACAATACCTCATATTTTATATGCACTTCATAGGTTTTTAATCTTAATCTACAAAGTAATCATTAACTATGTCAGATAACTGAAGTACAATATTTACCTGTGAGTGCATGTAACTAACGTACTACATACTCAATTACACCACTGGTTAATTACAGGAGTAGACTGTCATCTGTTAGTTCTCACTGTTAAATTGGTATGATTATATTTTAAAAAACACCTTTCTGACTATTACACTACCACACTCTGGTATTTCAAAGGACAAAATCCACAAAGCAGTGACACCACAGCAGAAAACATGCAGCACAGATGGAGTTGAAACGAGTGTTGCGTGACCTATTTCTTCAGTCTCACAGGGAGGTTTGTGAGAATTTAAACAGAGTCTCAGCGTGTGAGAATATAAACAGTGTTTATCATCATCAGTAATTCATCTCCCAGCATGAGGAGCTGCTACATCAAAGCCGTCACATCCTGCTGCAGTAATGATCAATTAAACCGGAACTGCTTTGGCATGGCAGATAGATACTCAGGACCAAAATGCAGATTGGTGCATTTAAATGCAGGTCAGAGTGAGATGCATTCAGGAGAAAAACAGAAGAAGTAGGGCAGCGGAGAGAGGAAGAAGACTGCAGTTTGGTCTGAAAGAGCTGTGAGTTTTACTGGGGCTGATAGGGAAGAAGATGTCTTATTATTTTTTATTCATTTTTTCAGTCATCTTAGCAGCTTAACAACTATTGGATGAACTTCCGGGAAATTTGGTTCAGCCATACATGACTTACATTGGTTCAGTTTCATGTAGATTTAAAAAAAAAAAAAAAGCTCACACCAAACCTGAAAAGTATGGAATCACTTTATTAAATCCATATCAGTATAATAACTATGATAGCATTGAGACTAATTGTCCAAAGAAACAGTAGTATGGTCATTATTCATAGATCAAAGAACAGGAGTAATAATAAATGGTAACAACACACTTCTTCTGCTTATGCAACACAAAATACATTAACACCATTTTTTTCCACTATAGTGATTTAATGAATGATTATGATATACAGTATAAATATGACAATTCACTCTGACATTCAAACGAATTTAACGGCTACAGCCGGTAATTAGAAAAAGGTGGATAATAATAATAATCTGAATATTCAGTATGCCAACGCTAATAATCGGCTTTAAAAACGATCTGTTATATTTAACACCTAAAGGCTTTATTGTGTTTTTCTTGGCTGATTTGCGCGCTACAATTCAGCTGATGAAACACAGGTCTCAACACAGGTCACGCTAAAGAAGAATAAGTTTGAAATTTAGCGGAAAAACTCATGTTTTTATGCATTTTTGGCCATTTCTCAGGGGGGCCAAGCAAAAGTTAGAAGTTTTAAAGTGACTGAAACATGGTCATTTGACAGCTCATCATGATATAAATCAACATGTTTCATGAATAAATCTCCCTCTCTGACACTCTCATTAAATACCATCAATCTCTGTGTCCGCACCGTTCCTACATTTCCCAGAATGCTTAGTAACAACCGCTAGAGCTGAGGTGAACACTGAGACATGACTGTGGCTACGTTCCAAATCACATACTTTTTCTTTTTACTTTTAGTACATACTGCAGTCTTACAAAGTACGTACTGTTGCATGCAGTATGTATATAATTGGGACATTCTACTTCTTCATGACATTGGGCCTTGAACTTTGACCCTCTTGCTCATATATCCGCCGCAGAGGATTGTGGGTCAGAATAGCCAGAAAAGCATGCTGGCTTGCATACTGCAAAATACATCCGGATGTAGTAGGACATCCTGGTATTTTTGGGGTTTTGATATATTATGTAAATCATTTCTGGCATATTAAATAGTAGTAGATATTGGAACGCACAGTGTGATTACAGTAACACCCCTCACTTTGTGGCTGCAATGCATTCTGGTCTATTGAGGCCACTTTATGTAGAAAAATCTCTCACAATTGATTTCTTCCTGTGATTGTTCGCTTTAGAATAGAAGCGCTTGCTGTTTGATTAAGAGAGACTCGCACCAAAACATGACATTTACATAGAAACAAATCCACTGTAGTTCACTGTAAGTATTTGGGCGACATCATCACATCGTGTACATTTACAATCGTGTTCAAATGTTTTAAGAATTTCTTTTGTCCCTCCAAGGTAAAGATGATAATCAGGAGCCATTAATAAACACCCTGAGATGACATCGCCACATTACACATCCAATAATCACATGAAAAAAGGGGGGGCTGTAAAAGTAGGAAACACAACTTTTCAACTGCTAACGGTAACGATATTAGGTACAATTTGCTGGTGTTCAATTTAAAGTTCAACTCTCTTGTGCTGGATTTAGTTACAGTAGAGCTACTGTAAAAGGATCACCGTGTGCCTGTGCAATAAAGACCAACTCAAACAGGGACAGGTACTTTTTAGGGGAGATTCAACACCGAACAACCACAAACAAGTGCAAAATCATACTTGTTTGAACAAGCGAGGAGTGCACCATGTAGTTTATTTTGCAAGTGACACGACTGATTTTAAGGCTGTTACAAGTTTTGGAGGTTAAAGCTGCTTCATGTACAAAACAAAAAATGGATTTTGACAGAATAAATGTAGAAAATTGAGTTATTCTGTGTTGCGGTTCCGTGTTTGTCGTGTCTGGAAAACATCAAACCCAAGACAGGAAGAGAACGACCTCAGCAACTCAAATTTCAGAGGGAGGAAGCATCAGAAAATAACACCACCACCACCACCACTCCCAACAGCTGCATCCTCGTCAATAAAATGAAAAAGGAGCCTTTGACCGAGGAGTAAAAAAAGAAAACAGGAAAGGAAAAGTACCAGAGTAAAGCTCCAAATCTCTTAACACCTTTTAATCAGATCTTTCTGAGATTTTCTGGATTTGCATATTGATGTAACACATTACCAGAAAAAGGATTTAGGAGGTTGCAAAAGCCATCAAGTTTCAAATTGTACACGAAGCAGCTTTAAGAACCAAGTGCATGTCAAGCGAGTCAAATGATATAAACGGTTTATTCTCGTCCCCGTGTTGAACAGCGAACCACAGGTCTGAAACCTGAAGGTTTACAAAGGCACTAATTGTGTTGACATCCAATAAAACGTCTGGGGTCAAGTTTGTGCAGAAAT
>CAKALU010024323.1:754-13685 GCA_916700995.1 Hozukius guyotensis
ATGAGTATCACATTATTATGTGTTGTGATACTCTATACAGGTTGTAGCGGGCTCAGTTTTAAAGCTAGAGTGAAGATAATGATAGTCATATGAAACTACAAAACCTAAGGAATCCATTGGTACCACCCATGTCATACTAGCTTGTCGCGAAAGAGGCTAAATAATGCTCCAAATTTAGATTAAAGTTTGGCAAGAAAATACTGGCATGGCCATTTTCAAAGGGGTCCCTTGACCTCCGACCTCAATATATGTGAATGAAAATAAGTTCAATGGGTACCAATGAATCCCCCCTTTACAGACATGCCCACTTTATGATAATCACATCCAGCTTTGGGCTGGATAAATGTGTTATTTTTGCCTATTCTAAAAATGGTGTATTTCTGGTGTGTTCTTTATACTATGACAGTTTTCTTATAATTAGATTTAAAAAAAATTGCAATATATCGCAATATATTGAATTGTTACCCCTGTATCATGATACGTATCATATCGCCAGATTCTTGTCACAGTCCTAATGCAGAGTGGATGGGTGGTGACAGTCAGTCCTAATGGAAATGTTATATCAAATGGAACTTTTTGAGACAGAAAACAAATGATTGCCGGAGTCCTTTAATTTGCTAAAACCGCATGAAAGCCAAGAATACTACAAGTGAATGCAATAAAGAGCTGCAGCAGATTTCAGAAGCAGCCACAGCGTGCAACGCTGCAAGAGCAGCAAATCCTGTTTCTCTTTTTCTCTCCCATCAACGCCGGGCCACCGTAGAAGCTATTTTGATAGTTGTTAGCGTACATACTTGTACACCTGCTTACATTGTATAAGGTCCAGAGTTAATAAGGACAGTCAGCGGTATATATGACCTATGATTCGCGGTGGTTTAGGTTATTATTTCTATCTCTGGCTGCTCATTAGGAGTGAGTCAGCATGTTCACCCGCACCCTGGCATGAGGCTGTGCCTGACATGTTGGCTTGTTGCTGATTTTCTTTGCTTAGGGATTGTTCAGAAATTGGTCACCAGGGAAATTATTCTGTTGCCGGGGCTCCTCCCTAATCTATCACATCTCTTTAAAGTGGAGCACCTTTCCTCTCGGCATCTCTGCACACAGCTCGCAGTATATTAAGTACAGCACAGAGTGGCTGCAGTGATCATTGTCGGAAAACTTGCCTTACATTCAGGCATCCTTTTTAATGAAGATGGCGTTAATTATAATTCACATGCATTTACTATAATGGTTACATAACCCAACCGCTTATTAAAACAATGATTTATTCACCTCAAAGTGTGACTAGAGTTTTGCAAAGACAGTGCTCATAAAACTAACTCACTGTTATTCCACTGAGAGCATGATAGCCTGCAGCTTTCAGTCATTTGTTAAGCAGCAGGAAGTGACACAGTAAAGATGGCTCAACCTGTGGCAAATAGCGGTTGCCCTGCTGTAGCTGTCACCGTCCCATGAGCAGACAGGTACAGGTAAGAAAAGCATGCAGGCACACAGTGACTGCAGGATCCTGCCGGGGGAGCAGCTCGTCTCGGCTGGCTGAATAAATAGCACTGGACACAGGGTGCTGCCCCCGTAGCTTGAAGCCTCGAAGCCTGTTTGCAGATGGAAGCTCTGCTTATAAATCACAGCGGCAAGGGGAGACCTTGTGCAAATGCGACCACAAGTATATGTTATTATTCACCACTGTTGCCAGTACAGTGTGGGCTTACAACAGAGTATCAGAACATGAATCCGAGAGAATCCCCTTTGTTGACTGCTGTAATTCTTTAAGCATGTAGGTCATGCCTGGTTTCTCTGTCTGAATCAGCTACCTGCTGCTGCTGGGGAGAGCATGTCACGGTTACAGATCAGGATATTCAAATATGACACATTAACACCTTTTTATTCTGCATAATACCACACTCCGTATTCTAATGTGAGAGCTGATTGTTTGAGTGTCATTATGCTAAATGGAGGATGGAGAAATGCAGAGGGTGAGAAACCTGGAACCTAATGGCCCGAGTCCCACCACCCGTTTTTATACCTGCCGTGATCAAGTATAACTATTATCACAATAATACCTGAGTGTCCATTAAGGACTCAGCATCACTGGCTGTGTTTATATGCAGGGACTAACTTACCCGCCATGATACTCTGGAAAAAAGCTTATTACGGATAAGCTGTTTGCATGCATGCACCTCTGCTACCTTTTGATGGAAAATCTGTGTTGTAATGAATAAACCAGAACAGAACCCTCCTGTCCTCCTCTGGGGTCCTGTCAGGAATAAAGTATGAAAACATGCCACCACCAAGTACTGTAAATCCTTTCCCTAAGCAACAGCAGGTAACGTCTGATAGAGAGGAAAAAAATGACAATCCAGACTATAGAAATTGTAAATAATGCTTACCACAATGTTTCTGTTGACACCAACATGTAGCTATCGCGCTGTGCGAGTGCGAGTCTGCAGCAGCAATGAAAACATACAGTGAAAGGGGTAAGACGTTCCCACCTCACACCTAGATATTTAATATTGAAATGTGCCAGCCATCTTAATCTGGTCTTTTATAACCACAGTGAGAGGTTTATTGTGTTATTCTAATCCAAACATAATATGAATCATTTTAAAGCAAGATTAGTTAAGTAAGGATTATCAGAGTTCTCTTTGCATGTAAACAAACTTTGCGACAATTTGATGAATAAATAAGCCAAACGTGTGACAGAGTTGAGATGAATGGGCAGAAAAAAGGTGTAAATGCTGCAGCATGTGGATACGGCAGAGCAGTGGAGCACATACAAGCAGCTACTGAACTGATGGCTGCTTGATTCATTGGTCCATGACCAGCTGTACTGTATGGTTGATGAAGCACAGTTCACCCTGAAGCCCAAAGCTACAGAGCACAGGTAGACGAAGAAGCTTTTGGTCATTAGACTGAGAACGAGAAGGAACTTTTAACATAAAACTGTAAAGTACCTGCAAAACTAACATACATACATACGTATATAGTATATACTGTATATAGTTAACAATATACAGTATAGTATAGTATTCTATACATATACTAATTGTGACACTAATTCCCTCAGTGTTAAAGAGGGAGCTTTTAGAACGGCATAAAAATGATACTACTCTGAACTGAGGGCACATGCAACCAGACGTCTACTCATATTTATGTATGACTACTCCTGCTCAGTATCAGTTGAAATTACATCACTGACCACTGAGCAACGGAGAAGCAAAGACAAAAGACAGGAATTCACATCGGCGAGACAAACTGACTGACCTCTGCGTAACCCGCACGTGATTGACAGAATTGAAATGAGTAGGCAAGGAACGTGGCAGGTAAACTCAATAACGTAATGTATTCCTACTATTCCACTACTCTGTACAGCTGCAGGCATACTTCCTTGTCAGATATCTTCTGGTTTTTAAAATATAACTTATTGATTAGATTAGTATACTTGTGGTGGGTGAAATCAAGACATCTCTGCGGGCTGATCTGAAACGCTGTGGATTATAGAGAGAGAGCCTCAGACTGACAGGTGGGGTAATTGACCTGTGCCTGTCATCATGTCTTTATTTACCTCAACTGAAGGGAGAACCAGGTCTTTATTTGAGACAGGCTGTTATTATCATATTGTCGTAAGAAGCCTTGCTGTTTTTGATCTGTCTCCCGCTTGTTTGGGTAATTTGCTGTTAATGGAAAATTGCTTTGATTTTATCTATCAATCAAGAACAGTATTTCTGCAGTGTGGCATGACTACATTGTCCCGCTGGTAGAAATAATGCTGCAAATTGTATACTATCCAGAATTTACCATGTGAGCCATTATGGTACAAGTCATTTGTAATTAATTTGTTCCAACACACCACAGCCTTAACGATTATTTGAATATCGGCTTTTATTTCGCAATTTGTGGTAAAGTATCTAACATCCGCTTCCTTTAAAGCCTTGAACTTTACCTCGATTAAGATCCTCACCCCGACATAATTATAATGGTCTTATGAATTTTTTTTTTATCGTATTTATCGCAAGAGCCATGACATTATAAACTGTACGAGGCGTTTTGATTGAATCCTGAGGTGGAAGCAAAGAAAGCAGTAAATGAAAAAAAAACACGTATGCATTGTAATTCTGAGCAAAATGTTTGATTTGAATATTTGAACCTCAACACTCAGCAGTGTAGGAGACAGACACCATTCAATATGCCTCAAGGCCTCCAAAGCCTGTGATTATTCCAATGAGTGCTTCAGAAATGTAGAGCATGGTGTGTAGCATTAGAAGTCATTTGCATTTTGGGGGCCTGAATTACAGGTGGGCATAAAGAAATGATCAAAGCAGGGAATAGGAGGATTCTGTCTGAATCCATCAAACTGCTGTTTCATAAGGTATCTCAAAGTGAGAAAGCCTCTGAAATGTTGAAGATAAAACGGAGCAAAAGAGACAAGCCGAGCCATATATCCCTCTATGGAAGTTAAAACCAGGGCATATGTGGATTTTCAAATATCCACACCCCATGTCAAACTGTCTCAGTAGAGATTAGCAGCATACGGAGCTGGGAGGTTAGAATTATAAGTAATCCTAAAACATAGCTCATGATTTGTACCGCGCAAGAGTAGATGAGGCCCAAGTGGTTGATCTAAATCAATAGTAAAATAATAATTAGGGAGCATTTTTCATGAGACATAACATTAATTTCCATTCATAAATCAACTTCAACAGCACATTTAATCAGAGAAAGGAAAAAAAATAAGGGTTTCTGGTGTTGCAATGTGAAAGCCAGCCTACGGTACCCTTCCAATGTAAGGCTACTAATTAGACAATTTTTTCCTTTCAAGGCGTCCTTCAACATTTTTCAAAAGCACCATATCAAAGGGGCTTCAAAGTCAAACCCTCACTCTGAATTTTGAGGTGACAGAACAGCATACATATGAAGACTTGGTACATGGCCCCTGTCTTTGTGCCACGACCAATGTGAGACAAAAATCATGTCTGCTGCATATTGCATACTAATGACTGCCACCAGACAACCTACAAAATAAATGCCTGGCTATACTGGGGCTGTATTCTGTGACAAAAGCCTCGCTAGCATCCCCAAACTGACCAACGTTGTGTGAACCAAGCTACTAAGCAACCACCACTGACATCTAAAAGGGAACATGGATGATTGATGATTTAAACTGACCTTTATTCCGTTGCCCTGCATTATTTATAGTATTAAAGGTGTATTGATGAGCTACTGTGTGGTTAGGGATGTGCTAGTATTTTGACACTACATGTGATGGGCTAAGAGCTATTGCGCAGCGGTTATAGAGGAGTCGGTGTAACAAGGTCAAACAGAAAAGGTGCATGAGGTCAGCAGGGTTGCTCAAATGAATATGCTTGATGTGAAAGTAGAGACTATAGCTGCAGCCCAGTAGTCACCAAGAATATCGGAGGCGCCGTCATTGAACGATATCCCTCACTGAAATCAGGAGTTTGGATATGAATTCACAAATCCCAATCAGTGGGCAATCTCCAGGTCGGAGAATTGAAGCCAATGTGAAAGTGCCTTAAACTTGCATTCTTTCTAATAGCCAGCAGGGGGCGACTCCTCTGGTTGCAAAAAAAGTCTGATTGTATAGAAGTCTATGAGAAAATGACCCTACTTCTCACTTGATTCATAACCTCAGTAAACATTGTAAACATGAGTTTATGGTCTCAATCACTAGTTTCAAGTCCTCTTCAATACAGCATGATGTTCATTTAGTAAATTATGGTCCCATTTAGAGTCAAATAGACCATAAAGCAGGGTATGCTTTAGGGCGTGGCTACTCTGTGATTGACAGGTCGCTACCACGGCGTTGTCCAGTCTGGGAGTTGTCCGTATTTTTGTCTTACAACTTTAAACCTTACACAGTGTGTTTTCAGTTCATGAAAGGTAATTGTAATATTTTGGTCACCTAAAAATGGCTTATTCAACGTTTGGTTGTACTTAGCTCCACCCACTCGCGTCACTTCTAATTGCAAAAAACCAACATGACAATGACAATGGTGACGGACAAAATGCTAAACTCGAGGCTTCAAAACGGCAGTCCACAAACCAATGGGTGATGTCACGGTGACTACGTCCACTTCTTATATACAGTCTATGATCCCAGTAGAAATGAACTCCCTACAGCCTCGACCTTTGAAAGGTCACCGCACAGTGACAAAGTCATATTTTTTTTCATCACAAAAACATTATACAAGATGGCAACATAGATTTCCTGCAGATAATAACATAAGTTTGTTTATATAAAAATGATCTTCAGGAATTACACAAACAGCTACTTTTAACATTACAGCTAATTAAGAGACCTGAACCTTACTTTGTAGGACTTTTTATTGAGTATCTAATTGTATAAAATGGAAAAGCTAAGTAAAATATTACCCAGATGAATGTAGATGGGAGATCTGCATAGAATCATAACAGATATTAAAATAGGCCATAACCACATTTCCCAAAACACTACATACAAAATAAAAAACTAACATTCATTAGGAGACCCGACCTCATTAACTGCAAATCGAATTGCGCTCTCTGTACTGGTGTAGCAGTGACCTCATGGTAAGTACATAATTATTATTGAACCATAGGAACACATTTTCCAATTAGAAGAGTGTCTTTTTCCTGTATACATTAAGGCAAACACACACATATTCTTCTGATTTCTTCATTGGCCTTGTACTTTAGGAATAATTACTCCAAAATTTGAAGCCTGGGATGTTTTCGTCAACTGGGAATTTAATGGACTTAATGAATTCTTTGTTAACGGAAGCTCAGGGTGCTCTGTGATTGCCTTCATCGCGCTCAGTTCCGCAACACCGATGATAGTTGATCCCATTTGCACAACTCCAGTGATAGATATACCCGTGTGAGCTCCTGTGATGCAATGTTGAGGGGCTGCAGTATGTTTACGAGCCAAGGTAGACTGGGGTGAGATGAATGGGCAAAAAATAGTGCAGCTTCCGTGGGCAGACAGAGAGCCCTGGATAATTTGAAGTTTTTCTTTTTTTTTTAAACGTCTGTTGGAGGCAAGCTATTTCCATCTGTGTTTGTGCTAGAGTAGGCTAAACACATGACTGATCTATCTCTGTACTGAATGGGCAGGGATGAAATTGATATTGATCTTCTTACTGTATGTAAGGCTCGGTAAGTCAGCAAATAATCCCAAAATGTCCAAGTATCCCTTTAGAGTTTAAATGCATCATTCTATAGATTATTCTGTATAGGGCCTTGGATGGCAAAGTAGAGGGCAAAAAAAGGTAGACAACAGCAATAATACTGCGTTATCTGTCAGATCTACCCTTACCAAAAAAAATTGTATTCAAGTCTGCTATTAATATACTTCTTTTAAACTTAAATAAGAGAGTATGTTTTCAGTTTACTTTTTATGTACTTATCAGACATATACTTAACAAATTATACTTAAGTATACTTGGCTTATACTGACAAGTATACAGAAAAGTCTACAGGCATGCGAGAAAAACTAATTTTCACTAATTTTCATCACAAAACATCAAGTCAAATAGCAAAATAGTTCACTTCATAGTATAGCATGCTTTATAAAATACAAATTAGATGTAAACTAGTTGTGCACTCAAAAATTACTATTCTTACACTTAAAAGTATACTTTTATAAAGTGGGCCAATTTAGTCCCAAGAAGTATTGTAGTACACTTACAAGTACACTACTAATACATTGATATTAAAATACATACAACATAAAGTAGACTTTGGAAATATGCTTGAACTTTACTCAAGTTTACTTCATAATAACTTGAAGTATACTACTTTTACACTAGAACATGATCACATGTCAAAATTCATTAGCTTATTTGACACCTACTTGCTGAACTTTAGGTAGATTTTAGTATCACACTGTATACACATTCGCAGTTAAGGAACCTCCATGTACAGCAGAGCTTTGGTTCAGAGTATGAAAGCCCGTTTCTCCATGTAGTCCGTGGGCAGACTCGGCCTCAGCTGTGCGCTTTCACTTTAAAGCTCCCCACAACATAAAGCCATAAATCTGAGCTTGCCCAGAGGTAAGAGCAACCAACACTAATTAACAGTAGCAGGATGAGAGGTCAAGGCTTGTGTCGTATTAGCGTGAGAAAACACTATTTTTCAATTTACAGCATATACTGGTCTGGTGCGCTTTAAGTAATAAAGATTGCAGCACCGTGTGCACGAATACAAATATATTTACTGTATACACAATAATGCATAAATGTTTCTGACCTCAGTTTATTCCAGATGCATGAAGGGCTTTCAAATGATATGACTAAATTGTCTTTATTCATCTGACACTTTAGATATGAGGACTGCCTAAGGGAATGTCCGCAAAGCAAGATCCACAGTAAAGCTCAATTTAGGCATACGGCACAGAATTGGTTTTCAATGAATGTGTCTCTAGCTCTTAAAAGGACTTTGGTCCAAGGACATAGTAAGCTCTGAGGAGGTCAGCTCTCCCTCTGTGCAGACCTGTGGGCCGTTCTCTCACACTTTGATCCGAGCTCTGATGATGGTGTGGCAGGCACGGACTCAGGAGTGGAGGGATTAGGGACAGGAGGGACACGGGGAGCGACGGCTTCCTTTGTGTTCGTTTTATCCTCATTTTGGGCATAACGGCAGGCAGCATGCAAACCCAATGGCTTCTCTGAGGTGTTTCTTTTTTTGGGGTGTAAAATCCTCAACTCTTAAAAGAGAGATCAGAGGCGAAGCAGGCTCATTGATAACTGTATAATGGCTCACTTAAAGAGAACAGGCATTTCGCTGAGATGGGCGCATGGGTTCAAACTGCAAGCTATTAGTCATGCTGTCGGCTCATTTCCATATGTGTTTTATTGTCTCATGGGCAAAGGCTACTGCACCTCCTCGCATTTATTGCTTTCACGGTAGGTCTAATGATATTCACACCTACGGCAAAAACAAAGGGCCTTGTATCTCTTTGTCTCCATATGAAAAGGCCCTTGAAAGGTGACAATGTGAAAGCACATTTCAGTTTTGTGCGCCTTTCTTTGATGAGCTTTTAGCCTCACTTGTCTGGAACACTATGAAGCTACATCTTAGAAATCATGATTATTACAGAATGAATATGAATTCAGTATTGTAGACATGTCTTGAGTAGAGTGACGAGGAATATCACAAGAACAACAAATACTTACTCCTGAGCAACTTTGAAGCCAGTTATAAACATAAGAAACCTAGTTATTCCCCTGAACACACAATCATAACACTATCTAGCCACTTAAAAACTGGGATAAGGGCTTATCCAGGTAGAGTTGATTAGTTCTCAACTATTAAATCAATTCGTTTGAGTAATATTTTTAAGAAAAAAAATCTAAATTCTCTGCTTCTTAAATGTGAATATTTTCTGGTTTCTTTACTCCTCTATGACAGTGAACTGATTATCTCTGAGTTTTGGACAAAACTAGACATTTGAGGAAGTCATCTTGGGCTTTGGGAAACACTGATTGGCATTTTTCACCATTTTCTGACATATTATAGACCAAAAACTGATCGATTAATCGAGAAAATAATCGTCAGATTAATCGACAATGAAAATAATCATTAGTTGCAGCCCTATATCCATGTTTAGCTTAATCCAATTCCTTTAGATACAAATTCAAAATCCCCAAAATTGGAGATACATGGATTTTACAGGACAGCAAAGAAATGCGTGTTAGTAAGATATAAAGCCAATCATATTCTACAATACCAAGACAGTCCAATAATATTCTTGAAATGACATAAAATGCACGCCTGATGCCACAGAAAACAAAGTCCTTGTGTGTTTGTTTAGGCTGCAGTACATATGAATCCCTGTTATTGTAGGATTGAACTAGGTATCAACATACATTGAATTTCACTGGTATCTGGACCTATAACATCACTAAGGTGACAGTGTTGTCCTGTTCACCCTTGCTCCTAATAATAATGCTGTCTGAGAATCAGGACTACACAGACTCCCGGTGGTCAGCTGATGTAAACACTGTGTAAAGGTAATTACGATGGGATGAGCCGCTGTGAGGATGCCTAATCTCTTCCCCTGTCCCCACATTTCAACTCATCTGAAAATGTCGGCACACCAAGCCCAGCAGCTGCCATCTGAACCTCATGGTCTCTTCTTGCCAACCTCAAGGGGAGAGCACATAATACACCTGCCTTGTCACGTAGGAAACTTCGAGGCAGGTACAGGGATGTGGGGGGGATCAACAGATGTGAAAGTGTTGGTAGGAGTGCTCCCCAAGGCTTGTTGCCATCTTCAAGTAGTCCTGTCACTTTCACACTACAGTGCAGGATATGGATATAAAGTATGAGGCTGTAAAAGCAGTGTTTTGAAACATTGGGGCGTTAGTGGATTTATTGAGTGTAAAAGCCTTCTGAAGGATTGCCTGTTCAAAGAATCCACCTTTAAAACCCGACGGAGATTTATTTCACCAAGCGTCCAGGCCTAATCAAAATCTCCCCTCAGACACTAGCTGGGTACAAGTTGGACTCCTTTGTACGAGGATGGTGGTACAGCAAACATATACTTACATTCAGCATTTCAAATATAAACAGAGATGTGAAGGAGTAAGGGTCTATTGTTGGAGTGCATGAGGCTATGGTCATCATTAAGGTGCTTAATAGACCATGTCGCCTGTAGGACCTGACAGGCAAGCTGGGCAGAGTGGAGGATCCAGAGAGAGAGGGTCACCTTCATGTAGAGACAGCTCTGTCACACTGGGGCCATGAAGGGAGCCACTCTGCCACCCCGGCCTGGCCCAGACAATACATGTCTATGGCCAACCAAGCAGAACAACAAATCCCCCACCTCCTCGAGACTTCAACAAAAAAGACACAGACTCTGAGGGAATTTAGGCACTAGATAAAAATAGCACTTCCAAGCTACTTCGTGAGGTTAACTGTATAATTGCTTATCTAGCTGCAAAATAATCGTTATTATTTGGAATATGAAGGTTCATACTTACTTGAACGCAATTATGTTTTTTATTTCAAAATGTACAACCATCTACTGCAGAAAAACAACAACTGTGGATAGGTGCTGTCTTTTTAGCCTTTTACTTTTACTCATATAAAGAGGCAATTTGAACAACCACAGAAAAAGCACTGTAAACATGTGCAACAGAAGGCAGAGGTAACAAAAAGAGCATGCAGTCTGCTACTATCTGTGCATACGAAATTTTTGTTAAATGCAGTGAAATCCCAGAGCCACGCTGCAAAGCGGTGCTAACTTGGTCTGAGCACAGGTGCATCTCTAAATGAGGAGGAATGAGGAGGGACCCGAAGCCCACCAACACCCCAAACGAAATGAGAGGGGACACGCCACTCAAGGTCATGGCAAATTGCGGGGAGCGCTGGCACTGCAGATTGATTGGGAGTACAGGGAGCAGCTGGCTGAGAGGAAACAGGAAGGTGACTGAGAGAATCACCAGGTGGCTCCCGTGAATTATGAAACCGTCCGTCCAGCTCTTTCCATCTCCCATGCAGACTAAGTGCTGGTTTGAAGCGGTCGTGTCGTGCGGAATGATCTCTGATTTCCATGCAAGGTAAAATCTAACTGTAGAGTACACCGTTTGGTCAGAAACTAGAGTTGTTGCTGTGCTTTGATTTGAACTATATGGATTGCTTTTTTTTCCCCTCACAAATGGCCAGAGGATAATACAGCTAATTACGGCTTTCTAAATGTGGAGTTCATCATGAATATTGATAAAGCATTAATTAGTTACTAAAACTGGAAAACCATTTTCTCTGCACCAAATACATCACATGTTTTTGGAGCAAAAATGTACTGCATCACTTTATAGGGATGGGGACTCATATCCAATTGCCATAAATAATGTAATGAAATAATTCTGTCACTCAGGAAATGTCTTTTCTTTGAAAAAAGCAGCCTATGATGTGTTTTTCTATGAAATCTCTTTATCAATTATAAGAAGCCTGATTTGTATTTAGAGTGGATCATAGTTATGCTTGGGTAAGAGACCATCATGTCGGTCATCATCATTATGCCCGACGGAGCTCTATGCCAAACACATACACATTTCCTCATGACTCAGCCTTCTTCCGGAAAAGCCAAGGACTCTGCAGGACTGGGCTCAGGTGGGGGGCCAATAATACCTCGCGTTAGGAATCTGGAGCCACGATTGAGCCAAAGCGATCTAATGTGCATATTTATCTCAAATCACTTCCGTCCACTTTCATAATGGAGCCACATCGCTGAACGGGAAATAATGTAGTGCGGCTGTTCTTTTAATAGCTCGTTGCCTTTCTGCGCAAGTTTGGATAACATGAAAACTTCCAATGCCATTCGAAAGAATGCCAAGAACAAGCCAGTGGTCAACCTCGGGGTCTGAAAAGTGATTAAACTTGCATTCTTTCTAATAGCCAGCAGATTGTATAGAAGTCTATGAGAAAATGACCCTACTACTCACTTGATTTATTACCTCAGTAAACCTTGTAAACATGAGTTTATGATCTCAAGCGCTAGTTTCAAGTCTTCTTCAATACAGCATGATGTTCATTTAGTAAATTATGGTCCCATTTAGAGTCAAATAGACCATAAAGCAGGGCATACTTTAGGGTGTGGCTATCTTGTGATTGACAGGTCGCTGCCACGGCGTTGTCCGTGTTTTCGTCTTACAACTTTAATCCTTTAATTGAAAAGCGTTCGGTTGTACTTAGCTCCACCCTCTTGTGTCACTTCTGGTTCCAAAAAAACAAGATGGCGACTGCCAAAAACCAAGACGTCACTGTGACTACGTCCACTTCTTATATAAAGTCTATGGAGCAAATCTTTTGAAACAATTGCTTTTGGTATTCTAGACACATCTAAAAAATCGTTGCATACACACTTATTTTGTTCCATGTTCTCCATCTCACGCTCTTTGCTCTCCTGTGAGGGGGCTAAGACCTTAATGAT
>CAKALU010024323.1:13705-34504 GCA_916700995.1 Hozukius guyotensis
GTCTTCTTCAATACAGCATGATGTTCATTTAGTAAATTATGGTCCCATTCAGAGTCAAATAGACCATAAAGCAGGGTATGCTTTAGGGCGTGGCTATCTTATGATTGACAGGTCGCTACCGTCTTACAACTTTAATCTTTTCCCAGTGTGTTTTCAGTTCATGACAGTTAATTGTAACATTTTGAAAATGTCAATTGAAAAGCGTTCGGTTGTACTTAGCTCCACCCTCTCGTGTCACTTCTGGTTTCAAAAAAACAAGATGGCGACTGCCAAAAACCAAGACGGCGATGGCGAAATGCCAAACTCGAGGCTTCAAAACGGCAGTCCACAAACCAATGGTTGATGTCACTGTGACTACGTCCACTTCTTATATACTGTCTATGGAGCAAATCTTTTGAAACATTTGCTTTTGGTATTCTAGACACATCTAAAAAATCGTTGCATACATACTTATTTTGTTCCATGTTCTCCATCTCACGCTCTTTGCTCGCCTCCTAAGACCTTAATGATAAAGAGCCCCACATTTGATTCCATGCATATTGTCATCAGCAGGGTTTTATGGATGTGACGTTAGATATTAAGCGGAGTGAGATTTGGAGGTTATCTGGCATTCCAAGCTGTGTGCAAAAAGTCAAACCATGAAACAAGATTCACCTCTGTGTTCGCTCCGGCGGGCACCTCATTCAGCATATGACATGGTGACTAAACCTTTGGGCTCTCTAGATTCATGTGTATGTGAAATGAAAAGGGTGGATATAGGTACAGTAATAGCCGATTTAAATTTAAATCTGCTCTACGGTCCTGACAGTTGCGGCATCATTCATAAGAGGCGAGTGTGACATTTACGATATCAAGGTCGCTGGTTGACAATGAAAGAAATGTTTAATCTGCTAAATTACCCCATGAAATGATTACTTCAGTAGGCCTACTTCATAATGATTTAATGCTAACATGTCGTATAATTTTTAATTAACTTGGAACAGGAGAGAATGTGGAAAGTGGGGGCTTGACTCAAGGACTAGCAGCCCATTCAAAATCAGGTGTCAGGTAAAACAGTGTATCTTACACCCCTGTGGCCATCTCCAGCATCAAAAGCAAGACAATCCTGCACTGTTAGAGCTAATATATCTCTCTCATAAACTTGGGCAAGGTGCTGCATTGCCTCCTGAATTGCTGAGTAGGCCTAGATGGAGCCAGTTTAAAATTGCGAGTCAATCAGCACAGGCCAGGCACAGTGCGTCAGCCCTCGTTAGCTGTGACCTTGGGAGATAATAATGGCACTAAACTGGGTGTATGTGTGGGGTAATAGCGCCGTGATTAAAGAATTATGTAGGAGAGCATAAACATTGGCGTGTCTGCCAATGCACACAGTCATTCACCTGAGCCTGCGGGAGGACTGCTGTGGTTTCGATAACAAAATGTTGAGACGGCAAGACTTGTTACGTGTGTACATTTGTGGATACAACTTGAGAATTATTGAGTCCCTATTTGGTCCTGATGTTCTCATAAATATGCATGAATATGGGCTGGCCAATTGGTCAACACAATGTGCCCAGTTTGCCGTCGTCAAACCAAACAATGTTGATCATAAATATGTGCCAAGCAGATGGGGACTATTATAAATATTCATTTATGACTTTATGCGCTGGATGTAGACGTGCAATTGTGCACGTCTGAACCACACAAAGAACTACAAACATTCCCAAGACTCCCAGTACCTGTCAGCTCTCTGCCTTATGCATTCTCTTTGATAAAACACACAGGAACCAATACATTAACAAAACACAGGAAAGAGTTGTGCTCAGTATGTTTTAAGGTTAGGAAAAAGGCTTGGTATGAATGATCTGAAGAAAACATGCTGTGAATAACTGTAAATAATCTCAGAGCAGAGACTAGAACTAGCTGCATGGCATTAAGATTCAGGTCACAGTTTGTGCCCAAACAAGAAATAAGTTACGGAAAAGAAAGGAAATGAAAAAAACTGAGGCAAAATAAGTAAGAAATAACAAAATGGCAACAAGATAAAGTTTAAGAAGATTAAAACTTATTTAAAAGGACAGTGTGTAACATTTTGGGGGATCCAATAGCAGAAATGGAATATAATATTCATAACTATGTTTACATTAGTGTATAATCACCTGAAACTAAGATTGTAAGATTGTTTTAGTTACCTTAGAATGAGCCCTTCATATCTACATAGGGTTCCACCATGTTTCAGTAGCACAGTGCGGTAAAACCAAACACTGGCTCTAGAGAGAGCCTTTCACATTTGTACTTTTCCTGAAGGCCACCGTAGTTCTCTGACACGCTTGTAAATCGTCTAGTGGTGTGGTTGCAGATTGGAACCAACTGAGTACCCCTCAGTTTACTCCTCCTTTTCCAAGACTGCGGTAACGTGAGGCGCTGAGTGCACCTGACTTCCGTTGCTCCTTAAGTAGTGTTATTATGGTAAGGATGGCCTCTGAGCGAGGCGAATGATGTTACCAAGGTTTTACACTCGGCGGCTCACGTTACCGCAGTCTTAGAAAGGGAGGAGTGAGTGGATTGGTACTCAGTTGGTTGCAATCTGCAACCACACCACTAGATGCCGATGTATCTTACACACTGTGATTGAACAAAATGATACCTTCTTTTCTCTTTTTCCGAAGGGGAACAAAACTGTGTCTTAGTTCCCTCTCTGTTTTTTATTAAATGAATCTCTATGATGATAATGAATCTGTAATTGTATAAAAGCAATAACTACCTTGCATTAATTAGAAAGGGGTAGCATTTAATATCAGTGCAATGGGGAGTCTAATAAAGAGCTGATCCTGCAGTTTGTATTCCCTTGTATGTCTATTGTGCATAAACAACACATTAAGAGAAAAGAGAAACTAGCAAGTCCTTTAGCACCCTGACAGAGTGCTAATTTATATGTCTGAGGGAGTCAATGTAATATATTCTGCGATATCGGCTCATAATTGCTACTTATTCAGTGTAAAAGCTACAAATAACCAAATGAATAATTCCTCGGGTGACATTAATCTTTATCTGAGACGCCATCTGAATCCTACCCTTGAAAACATTTCATGTGTACAGCCAGAGCGAGAGAAATTGTCCCCCGTGTGTCAAACCACGATAGAGAGACCTTGTACTTCGAACCAAACACATCTGTATGACCGGGGACGATGATTGAAGGATAATTGGGTGCAAGCTTGTTGAAATGGAACCCTGTGATAGACCAGGAAATTCCAGTTTCATGGACACGGCCCTGGCAAGGTCGACACTGGGATCAACACCTGGCTTCATAAAAGCAGCAAATGAAAGGCTGCGAGGAATGCGAGAGCTTTGAGGAACTAGATTACAACACTGTAGGACTCGCTACCAACCTGATCAGTGCTAATACAGCACATCACATGTTCACAATGACGGCTTGCTTCATCGTGTTGTTTCTTTCTTAATGCAAAACCGTCCAAGGAGATTATGTTCTGATGCAGTCATGTTTAACTTCTCGCCTTGTAACTTTAATTAAGTGCATTAAGAGGAACGCACAGATTCAGCATCCTCATTACTATTCACTCAATAATAATTAAAATATCCATCTGCGAGTGTTAAATTGAAAACGTTGCCATGCGTATCACAATAGCAGCGTAATGTATCACCGAGATTTGTGGGCCAGTTGGAGGTAAAAGATGACTGGATGGTTGGGGTTTCCCTGGTTACTCATTTGTACACGCTGGTTGGATAGTCCCACCCACTGGCGTAGACTCAAGAATAACCAAACACACCGGAGTAGCATGAGGCGTTACTGTGGGGATAGTGCTGCATTTGTAATGAGATGACTTAGAGTGTGACAGCTCTGTCCGGCTTCACTGACACACACACACACACACACAGTACAGGCGCTGTTGGCTGGACTGAATCTGCATGGTAATTAACCATAATGATGTAAACAAGAACTTATTCCACCAAGGTCCGCTGCCGATGAACAGCAATCTGTTACAGTATCTGTGAGATGGCTGGGATTTACTCAGTTGAGGAGCAACTGTCAGGCTTTGAGAGAGGCCTATGTAATGTATTTAAAATCCTCCTTTCCTGCTCAGCTCCTCTGATCAAAGGAGAAGCATTTATCAGGTGATGGAGGAAATGTTTGATGACACTCCTGTTCCAGACTCGAGCACAACTCTAAACAAATGGGAGCATACTAGAGAAAAAACAGGCTTTCAGGTGTACAGCGAGGACAAGGTTATTTTTGTTGAGATTGTGCGTCGTTGAGGAGGCTTCAAAGCAAACAGGATGCCGCCGTCTCCACTCGAGTTTTTCTCTTGTCGGAAACAACGCAATCCAAAAGTGGCCTTCCACAGGCAAATGACTGGAGACTTACTTTGAAAAATCAGCACTGTTGCAAATGACTCTGAATGAGCTGTTGCTAATCAGAACTAATTGTCACTCAGCTATTCTTTCCTTGGGTAGATCCCTGAGCTTTTCTCCTGTTTGTCAAACCAGAGGCAAGACAGAGAGCTACTTTCTCATTCCTGTTGTGAAGCAGCGACAACGATAGACAGAAAATGCCTTTTGTTCTCCTGTATTGCCCACATTCTTCCGCTATGTTTAATTAATGCATGCTTATTGTGGTGTTCTTGTCTCATGGCGTACGGCAGGAAAGACATCTGTTTAATCAACAACTTCCTGCGACAGTCCCTCAGTTGGGTGCGAGCTGACGCTTCTATTCTCAGATAGCACCACAGAGGGATACGAGCCTCATAGAAATTCAGGAGACTGTCTCCAGGAGCTCCTCACAGCCAGGTACAGCAGCAGCAGAGAAAAACATGAAGTGAAACCAGCCTGAGTGCTGAGCCTGAGCCTCATACAGCTCGACTGTGCTTTAGTACTTAAATTATTTGAAGAGCCTTTATTATTGTCAGAGCACATTAATCTAGAGCAGAACTGCTGCCATTTCCCTCGCAGAACATCTAGGTAGAGTAGCCTTTGTAGGAGACAGGGTTTAGTCTCTCTGATGATTGCTATGGGCTTCCTGTGCTTGTAATCAAGACGCTAGCATGCTCACATCAGCCCACTCCACACAGACACTCTTGAAGATTACCTCTTCAATCCCCATCGACTGTGATTACCCCTCTAGGTGTGTGGAAATGTCACATTTTACATACCCTAATATTTCACCTGACATAAAGCTCTACAGCTTTCCCTGGAGTGAAGGGAATGTCAAGGGAAGGTGATATGGCAGGGCTGTCCCCTTTACCCAGACCTGAAGCCCCTCCTGCTGTGGCTGCCTCCTTCTGAATCAGGGCACTGGGGTAATTGGGGTTCCAATGGCCATTAACTTAGACTTAGGTGGCAGATCACCACCACCACTATCAGTGTAATTGGATCTAATTGGCCCAGTGTTGCCAATGATTCGGATCAGACAAATAGCACTGGCTAATTTAAATGGCAGCGTGACCTTTTGAGAGCTTCAGTATAATTAACCTTTGCGTTGCATGCAGGTATACTGTATGTGGCAGTGGGCTACGAGCAACAACTGGCTGAAGGGCCACAGAGAGGGCTGGGTTGTAATCACATATTTCAGCTAATCGCTGATTAGGGGATTTCATTCAAGCTAGGTGTGTGTTTCTACGTTCGATCTTCAACTGCTAGAACGTTTACATTTTGAGAAAAGGAATCAAAACAAACCAAAGGAGTAAATTATGATTTCCAGGTAGAACAGAATACAAATCTTGAAACAAAACCCCAACAAATAAACTATATCTGCTGGTTTAGAGAAGAGCATCGACAAAAGTAATTACCAATATGCTTCCTTTTAGATGTGAGACAAAAAATGGGCATAAGAAAGACATTTTCACCTGACATTAGAAGCAAATAGTTGTATCATTGTCTCTTTCTTTCATAGCATTTGGCCTTTGTACTCTTCTGTTCAGCCCGTTCGACCGAAAAGGCGTATGAATGACACGATAATGCACAAGGCATTTAGTGTGCAATAAGAACGCTTTTTTTGCTTTTGGCGTGTCATTTGTTCGCCTTGTAGTCTCTACAGACTGCAATATAAATGCATCAGTGTAAAAATGCTACGCTTAGAGTAAGTGATGTTGAATAAAAAGCGAGAAACACCACTCATGGATGGAGGGTTGGTAAATGGGTCCAAGAAATGCCAGATTTTCAACCAGGAGACCGGTGCTCGAGACTGGTGTTTTGATTTGTACGTTAGTGACGTTTGTGACATGTTTTCTGTCCTTATGTTATGTTGTTTCCATACGTATTTTATTTAGTTTATATACTTATTTTAAGCCCAACCATGAGGTTTTTCCTAACCTAACTAAGTGATTTTGTTGCCTAAACCTAGCTACGGACATTACCACAGTTTTGTTGCGTGGCGCACAAATGACACACGGAATGTCCTTGTAACATTGTGCTATTTAAATGCCTTCCTGTGAGATCGAATGGGGCTTTATCTTCATTAAACACAGGTATTTGGAGCATAGTGCAGCAATCAAAGGTACATGGCAGAAGTGCGCAGACTGCTAAAAACTGATAATAGGCGTGGGCTGTGTGGAGCATCAGCCAAATCACCTTTTTTCCTTCACTTTGAAAATTGTGCTACATACAGTGATTGCAACTGGCTGTAAAGGTCTGTGGTCCACAGTTAATCTGCAAATTAAGTTTTCCAAATATTGTCATAAAGAAAATGAGATTGAATAGAGTCCAAAGCATGAACTACATGGAATTCTGGGCGATACAGACACAAAGACCAACAGCGTTGTGTAAGCAGATCAGCAGTAAACCTCTCATTCTTCTATCCCAATTAATGACACAGTTTACTTCGCTGTGATCAGAAGCCAAGTATGTGCACAACCAGGCCTCTATACTTCTCTCAGCCATTATATAATTAAATCTGGAGCCGCTTGCACTCGCGGACAATAATTTACGAGAAAGGGTAGAGAAGCGGATAGAGGAAAAGTTTGTGCACGATCTGTTCGGTGCATAAATGGAAATTAATTAATCACTTGGGGAGTCGGCAAACCAAAAAGGAACGGGGTGGAGTACAAAGTCGTTAAGTTTGATATGGTAGTATTTGGAAACATAAATAATGACAAAGACCCTCCAGTGCACTTAAATGCAGCAGTAAAAAAAACACATTTTCAAATATCACCGGTGACCTACATTAATAAAGGTGGAACAGTAAAAGTTATCTACAGCGTGTTTCATATAATTCCTGAGAACAAGAGCGAGGAGATGCTTTTAAAACCGATCGGCCAAAAAGTCAACCTGCCCTCCAAACCACAGTGTGTTGTCTAGCTCAGGGACACCTTGGGGGCATGGTCACTTATCCCAGTGATACAGCGTTTGTTTGTTCTTCACTCGCTGTCCCTGTCATGTTAAACTGATTATCTAGTCGGGGCTATCAGCTGTCATCTTCAAGCAGGGTGCGCATGCTGATGTGTCACCGTAAGATATTGTTTGCAGGAATGCATTTCGGGAACACTGTCGGGCAAAATGAATGGAAGCTGAGGCTCCTAGCAGCCTTGGAATAAGCCCACAGAGAAGGGTGCCTAATCCTATCATTCTACACCATTCATCTCCAATCCACTTGGCTTTCAGCATTTTTCTCAACGGGCAATTTGCGGCTTCCCTGCTGGATCTCCTCGAAGCCAGTGTGTTATGACTGCAAAACACTTCCAGGGCCGCCTGGGAGTCAGAGAGGAGGCCACTAAATGCAGTCTGCGACCCTGTCACTGTCCACACTGACAGCTGCCAGCCCACTGCACGCTGCCAGAAATAGCTTAATGACAGATACTTTCAAAAAGCATCAAATTGTGGCCTGTCAACGTCAAATTATGAACAAAAAAGGAGGCTTGGTTGCCCAAAAGATCATTAGTCAACAACTAAAATGCTTGCTGTATCTTTATGACACCTACCCTCCAGACTAAAATATTTTGTCTCAACAGAACGCGCCGCAAATCCTCAAAAGGAAGGCGAAATTTAATGAAACAATAATGATGTTTTGGGTAAACATGGTTATTCGTTTTATTCTAAAGGTCACAGTCTAAGGGGTGTTTAATATGGTCTCTAAAACAAAAACAGAGTCTAAGGCTGAATGGCTTCCAGATGGTGGCGTCCCCCTCCACACAGTCTGTCTGTTTCTGTCTGACAGATGCTATGCTTGCTTCCAGGGAAGAATCTGAGCAGCCTTCCATGACTAACCAAGACAGGGGACCTGCATTAACCGTCTCCTCAGCTCCGTGTACTGTATGGCTTTCCGGCTCTTTGGAGAGGAGGCACCCCAGGGTCCGACTGTACAAGGATACGGTACACACATAGCCATGAGTGTGTCGTTAAAATGCACATACACAGAGGTAAACAATTTGTCTTTCACCAGCCTAATCTTGATTGCAAGAAATCATTTTTTCAGTTAGAAGAGGATGTGATTGGCAGGCAGGTCTCAGTCAGTGGTTAAAAATCTGCATGTCTTTCGCACTGCATGGCACCTTGACACACAAACAAATTAAAGAAAATCTTTTTTTCTCCATCCATTGTGTTCTGAAATTATAGTGTGGTACTGCTGAGTAGCAAGTTTCTCCAATAATCTCAGCTGTTTCCAAATGGACCATAATAATGGCATGCTCCATATATCAGAGAAACCATGATGAGACCTATTTAATATGTCCTGGCTCAAGCAAATATTGATGGCCTGCTAGAGCATCTTCACTCCTTCGACCAGCGAGGCCAGTATTATTATCACAATTCATGTCTAGAATCAATCCACCCAAAAAATCCATATTTCTAGCTACATTTCCTCTCTGGCTCCTCACCTGAGCCTCCTCTGGAAGCAAAACAACATACTGTAGTGTAACAAGCATTGAGCAGAGGAGGGGGCTGTTTGACAACGCGCTGCTCATCAGCCCAGAGCTGCAGCTCTGCTCACAGGCTGCACAGCTCCCACGGCTCCCCTGTGTGATGTTGCAGAGCCCTGCCGGCAACCCTGGCATCCTGGCCGTGGGCTGTGGTCAGTCAGAGCCCAGGGAGCTGTGACAGCCTGCTGCTCTTTCAGCCGCAGCAAAAAAAAAAAAGCACTGAAGCATAAGAGTCCTCTAGGCAGGCAGGGAAGAAATGAGCAAAGAGCGCTGCCACCACACAGGCACATTCATATGCCCCAGGAAGAGGCACGTAAAAAAAAAAGTGTATGCATGCACATGGGCACAAATACACTTTCCAACATGCACTGCAGCCAAATGATTTGGAAAGCACAACTCAATAGGCCATCCAGCCATCGGATATTTATCCAGAGTGAGACAGAGCGAGGGTGTTACAGCCTGGACTGTTCCAGATAGCTCTCGACTTCAGTGTGGGGGTTAAACGGCAGGTTTCTTGGCTCAGCTTGATCGTCATTTTTCATCTGAAGGCCATCCCTCAGTGAGGCTTAGAACTGCATCCTATACTTATACAGTTTGCCCTGTGGGCCAGGGGTAGTCATACAAACAAACGTGCACATCTGCCTTTACATTTCAGCCAATATCGGCTTGGCAAAGTACCCATGAGTATGAATTTCACGCCTTTAGATAAAAAATAAGCTACTACAGTTTTGTGTGGAGATTTCTAATGCAACACTTGATGCTGAACTCCTTGAGTGTTAAGAAAATAAAAAAAGAAATTATAAAAATGAACTTGGCCTGCAACAGTTAATTAGTAATTTTTCCCGATTATCTTTTAAAAATAAAACAATGAAACAAGGGTGTAATTTGAATGCCCTCATGATCAGGATACTCACTCAAGCTATTACTTTCAAATTAGTTTTATTTTTTATAGTAATGGTAAGAATACAACATAGAAACTCAGAAACAACCAGTAAACTCAGTCAGGAATTGCCTTAGGGTGCCTAAAAGTCACATTTTCCATCTTCCCCAGTTCCGTCCCAGTAGAGCTGTAAATCAGTGCAACGCTGATCACTATACTGTAGGGACAGGAAATGCACATCAAGACCGGAAAGGCTCTTCTATCTAATGTCTGACTTCTGGGGATACTGGTAAATGTTCAGTCATACACACTGAGCTGCCCTGAGGTAAAGGAAATGCATTTTCAGCCCTGAAATTCAGTGGTATTCCCAGTAAAGTCCCCGACTTGACGTGCTACAGTCAGAGTTTGATGAGATGGCTGTGGTAGCTTCACTGTTTCGTAGCCTAAAGGGTGGCTTTGAGCTCTAAGAAACAGGGATTAACTACCAAGCTCTGCTTCTTTTTAATCTTTCATGCTCAAGTTTATTTTGTGTTAGGCTTTGTTTTGACTCCTATTCCTTTGTAATGCCCTGGAATCCCCATTAGGGAGCCAGCCGTCTAGGATTCCCAAAATGCAGCCCCCCCTCTTTTGCCCATTTTCTAGACCCACTTGGCGGGGTGCCCGCCTTCGGTGGGATCTCTTGTTTCTCTCACACAGCAAAACTCACAGCGAGACCCTTTCAGATGAGTCAAAATGAGCTTAGTGCTGATCAGCTAACCAAAAACTTGGACTCATTGTGCTCTGCACCAAGAGACCGCAAGACTGTCTGTTAACAAAGAATTAGGGCTCGAGAACCCTTAGAGCCTCTCTTCGAGTAAGTCTTGCGTATCAAGGCAGGCTAGGGTAAAACTGAATCAAGGCCAAATCCTTGCTTGAAGAAACAGCTATCTGGCTTTCGGTGAAAAGACTTCCTGTTGTCCTTGCAGCAAGCAGAGAGGAAATGGACTGTGGCTAAGATAACGTAATGACTAGGCTCACCCTACAAGGCCAGTCAATCACACAACACCACTGTTTTCTTTGAAGGCCTGTCCAACACAGAGCAGCTGTATAAATACATTAGACAGGATCCAGGCAGCTCCCAGTAAAAACAGAAACTCTGTTTCTTATAAATATATGGACTATTGGATAAATAAATCAAGAGATAGGCCTAAACTAAATAAATCTTTGGAATGTGCCAGAAACAAAGCGAGGATTGGAAGATTTGTGGATGAAAGCAGACAAGCTGGTGTTGTGTTCCTGCAATAGGTCCTGAGGGGCCCAGTGCTGTGGAGTAGGCCTCAAGCCCACCACAGTAAATTATTCTATTGTTTAAATGACATTGTAATGTAATATCATGCTTGTGGCTCATCATATCTTCATGGATGTGCCTGATTTTGATAAAACTTACCACAACAACTTCAGTCATTTGGCTTCACAATCCATTTAATTGCTATCTAGAGGTGTCTGTCGCACTCAAACCGTAATAAGTCATCAACAGAGCAGGAATTTGTCACAATCATCTTTAATGAAACTGGCACTCATCTAAGCTTTCCTCTCTCTGTTGGTGAGTACTTCCATTGATTGGCCTCTGATGAGGCTGCAGGGCAGTAGGCTGGTGCAGAAAATGTGATTTGTGTCTATTTGGTGTGATAGTGATTTGTTTACCCTCTGTGGGCAGGGCAAATCCATATATCACGTGGACCAGACTGGAACATACGGTCCAGAACAGGCTAGTGTGTGAATGATCAGCCGCTGCCAGCTGTGGATTGTGTGGGCATTGTCTCATCTAAAGCCCTTATGAATCACTAAACCTTGTGCTTTCCCGATGTTTTAAAGCAGAAAATGCTTCTTGCAGAGGTGGTACAGTCATGCACGAGAATCAAAACATCTGAAATGACTCTTTGGTGCTAGACATTTAATTTCTTGGAAGCAAAAAATAATAAATCAAAAACCTACGTGAAAACCTTTAGAGGATTTAAGAAAGGTCACAGTTTTCTAACTTAAAAGTGGCTTCTCAAACAGTGATAAAAGGAAAAAGTGTGTAGTTCTACACAGTGGCAGTATTATGGAGTGGTGGATGCAAAGGCCTGCCTTTCATTTAGTCACAAGCCAAAGTAGTGTACATGAAAAGCCTTCATTTGACAAACATGAAACATTACCATTTTGTTGTGTTCTCTGTTGCTTTTGTTTAAATAAAGAAGATTAAGGCTTTTCAGAACTGTATCTGAAATGAAAGATGCTAAATCCTTTTGTTCTTGTACCTTTTCCAAATTTCCTAAAACATTTCAAACACAGCTTTTCCCACTGAAGGCTTATTCACTGTCAGACAAACAACACAGAAGCACATAATTCATTTTCTTTCAAGCTGCACAGAACAGAGAGAAATGTCTCCTCAGATGAGTGTAAGCGTGGCGGCGTATACTGTACTCACCACAGTGCTCAAGTCGTGCTCTTTCATCAGCCGGAGGGAGTTCTGGTAGCAGGAGGTGAGGTCATTGGTCTCGGTAGGGCCCACATGACCTCTGGCCACCGGGCCCACGGTGTGGATCACATCTGTCGGAAAGGGGACAACACACACAGCTCATTTCAGCGCAGCTTACTTCTATCAAGGTTACACGGTTGGCGGCATTTCTAGTAGTACAATGCTGCCGTGCAGCTGAGCAGCAAAGTTTTTAGAATCTGCAAAATCATCATCAAACACAAAATACGATTAAGTTTGTCCTCACAATGAGACAATGGGGACGGCATGAACAAGCCAGTGCCTGAAATGAATGCATTTATTCAGTAAATGAAACGGCAGCTTAGATAGAAAATCAATTACAAGATTCTTTTATGCCATCTCCTCAAATATTCATATCTCTCCCTGTACTCTCTTTCCCTTCGCATAGTAATGTCTTTACCTGTCAATCACTGTGGTCTCCGCGTCTGGCCTGGCCAGACGGAGGAATGCAGCTTCTTAATTGAATCATAGGAGTGATGACAGGAAAATAAGAGAATCTAAGCAGTGACTTGACAGAAACATAATCTCCCGCATTCTGCCTGACTACCCTTGGCCTTCTCAGTATTGGACAGGACAGGTCGACATCAATAAACGAGAAGCATCTCTGCATCACCCACAGAGCATTCCAGAGAGGTTCAAGTTCAGGAGTTGCATTTATACAAACTAACTGCACAATAAAAGGTCATTTAATTAAACGCGACTGTATAAAAAGATGCTATCAACCTGAGAATTCCTTAAAAAGGTCATCAAGGTTTGGATTCAATCACATGCCCTTGATGATGACTCATGAATGTTTTTCTGTTTATTCAAAAGCAGACGGTTTCAGAGTGTACAGTAGCAGTCTTTCATTCAGCAGTATTGGCTGGTGAATCTCAATTCATGGCCCATTAAATATAGATCAACCGTGAGTCATACATTTGCAATTTAACGCATCAAGTCCCCATTTCAGTGCACTGAAATATTAAACCATGTTGGAAGTATGAATACTGGGAAATCAGACCTGGTTCAGGTGAGGGCATGTAAGGAAAAACACAGCAGCCTCGTGTGTTTTCTTACACCTAACCACACCGTTTACTTCTAATATAAAACACTTAGCCTCACTTTCCCACTGAATAAATGTAAGCTATATTACTACTCTACTTGACCATAAATCATTTATAGATTAAATTTAGTTCTCAGTTGTATGTCTGGTTGCTTAATAGGTCAGGATGATAAAATGCGTGGGGAACCACTATAATCAAGTGGCTTTCACCAGTGTTGCTTAAGGGGTGAGATTTTGTGTTTGGGAAAAGTAGGAAACAAGGCGATCCCCAGCTAAGCCGAGGCTGGGCTGTAATGAGAATGGAGCTGTCTGAAGTATTGTCTTTTTCCAGAATAGCAGGCCGAAAATTGCACAGCACAATGCGGTTATAATGGGACACGTGGTAAGTTGTTTTTCGTGCATAATTCATGAAGTTCTTCACTACAAGAACGGAAACATGCCAATTAGAGTGTGGGCAAGCGCCAAAAACCAGACTACTGGTGAATTCATGAAAATTTAAACAGTTCTTATCTCACCAGTACCGATGTCTCCACTCGTGTCCTCACACTTCCACATCAAATAAATATTTATACAGCTGTGTTTCTGTAAGGTGAAAGACATATTTCACCGTGTTACTAAGGAGGGATATTACAGGAAGGACAGTTAGTAGCTGTAGAGCTCCAAAACACTCTGACAGCTGCTTCAGTATCTCCATAAACCTAAACACAAATGCCCTCTCTGCCCTTGGTCTTGGAGGAACTGAGAGTTTTTTTTTTTGTTTAAAGGAAAATGCACAGTCATTCTCTAAATCCAACAAAATCCAATGAATATTTGTAATGAGATGTTACAGGCCATTAATCGGCTGTAAACTGTAGGGACTTTATTAAATCATAATTCTTCTGCATGGACACTGAAATACAAATAATTCTAATTAGTTAAGTAATATTAGCAAATAAAGGCATGTCAGTGTAGTGCATTAGCTATGGGTAATTTAACCTTCAAGATACGGAGCATATAACAAATATGTTATTTTTCTAATGTGTTTGAAGACTCAGAAAATGGTTATTTATGACCGCACTGTTTTGCAATACATCAATTATACAAAGACATTCTTTACAATACGAGTTTGGAAAGCTCTGGCAGATCATCCATCCAACGTGGGTCTTTATCATCATTGTTCCTTTTTCTCCTGGTACCCTCAGCTTTCATCATTATATGCATCCATTAGCTGACAGACACATTTCAGTGTATCCGTATCTCTGCGTTGCACGTACCGACACATGTATGCCATTATCTCTGTGCAACCTCCGTACAAGAGGCACATAAATCTCTATCTTAGCAGGGTTGAAAAGATGACTAGAGCGGCCCTCTTGCACTTCGGGGGGTATGGCTTGATTGCGGAGATGATAACGGATGCAGAAAAAACATCAAGAGGCAAGTCCTGATGAAACGCATTAAAGGGATGCTCTCGTTTAGTATGGTGAAGGCAAATTAATCAGTCAATATCAGACATTTTCAAATCTTCAAAAGTCAGACTCTGCAACCCTGACCTTTAAAAAAATAAATTCACTTATAAAAAGAAATTAAATAATATGCCAATGACGGGGAAATAAAAAGCCAATCATTTCAAAAATAACCTGTTAAGAAACAGACCACAACTACAGAATTACAATACACCGCCAAGCATAGTTTTCTCTGAGCATACAAAATAAGTCATTAAGGTATTTAACGGAACACTTCTTTATCACACAACAAAATCCCCACTGCTGCACACACATCCTTCAAGACCCTCGCCTTGCCAATTCCACCAGTAGTTAATGAGCTTCCGTTCCCAGCAATGGTTTTTAGCAGCTTTTTTTTCTCCCAATATCTCCACTGGATTTGTTCATTGTGGTCTCTTGCTCGGGGCTACGAGGTCAGTAACACAATTGAACCAGCAAAGACTGATGATTGCCATTCAAACCGGTGTTTTCTCTCCCGATGAGCCCACAGGCTCTGCAAAGAAAAGCAAACAAAAAGAACAACAAAACAAAAACAATCCCGTAGTTTCCTTTTTTATAAGATATGAATGATGATGATATCGCCTACTGCGCTGTGATGATATAAGGCTGCACACTTTGTATTGTATTCTGCATCCTAGAACACAAACCACAAGTGAAACATGAACGATTTATTTTCCTCAGCATATGCCTGAATGTGTTACTGTGACCAGCATGGGCAGGTTTGCTACTGACTACAAACTGCCCTAACAGGGATGCAGTGGAGTCTTTAAAACTGTTGCTCAGTCGTTTTCAGTCTAAATGGAAGAAATGTGCCACAGCGCATGCATTATGCCTGACAGTTCTAGACTTCTAATGTGCCATGATTAGCACACATTTCTCCCATCAATTCTTGAAAGTCAATAAAAAAGCACTGAAATGGGAAAGCATGTAGTAAGCTGCGGAGTCAGACAGACATTGTTGTTTTTATCTTTTTTGTTCAGTACTATCGTGCCTGTCATGGTGTTAAGAAATCACAGCAAAAATGCATTATCGAATACAATTATCCAAAAGAGTTTAGAATGCCTTTGTCTACCCTCAGTGTGTGACTTATCTTGTCCTTTAGTTTGTTTGGGAAAGTGTCATGTTGCTGTAACAGCAGGGAGATTAATGGGGCAAGTATAAAGGAGAATTGCTCTGAAAGGTTTTAGTCCTATTTATCAGATCAATCTAAGTTTGTACATGTTAACGATGAATCCTCCATGCACGCCAAAGTTAGTCACACAGAGTTCCACAAGGTTTTGTGCTTGGACCAATTCTATTCACTTTATATATGCTTCCTTTAGGCAATGTTATTAGGAAACAATGATATGTTACTCTAGATGACATTGCCCTGGCCTCCAGCACCACCGTAAGGAATCTCGGAGTTATCTTTGATCAGAATATTGTATGTCCTTTAAAGGTGCTAAATTTGAAATTCAGGGCATATCTATTGCCTCCACACGGCTATCAACATGGCAACGGCTTATCCGGCGGATAGCAACGATGCTAACAGCACTAACCGTGAAATCAACAGCAACAGTGCTGACAGAGCTAACAGTTTTTACCTGGAGGGGGAACTGGAGGGTGGGCGCTACACTTCCAAGACGACGCCGTTATCCGCGGCAGCCGTGAGCTAGCCAGTGGGGCACGCTCACATGCACTCACATACACTAAAAGGCCTGGCCAGCCCGGCTATGTAAACACAGTGGTGGTAAGTAACTAAGTACATTAACTCCAGTACTGTACTTAAGTACAATTTTAAAGTACTTGTACTTTACTTGAGTATTTAATTTTCTGCTACTTTATATGTCTACTCCACAACAATACAGAGGCAATTTTGATGCTAATACTTTTGTACTTTCACCTCAGTAAAATTTTGAATGCAGGACTTTTGCATGTAACAGAGTATTTCTACACTGCGGTATAAGATCTGAGGACTTCTTCCACCACTATGTAAACAAAGCTCTGATTACAACACACTCAGAGGGAGAGTGACTTCATTCTCTGCTCAGGTAGACATTACACCTCTATATCTTTACATAGCAAATAGTTGTTTGCTGCTATATTAATGCTCTGAATGTCATATAGATAGAACCTTTAACTCCCATATAAAACAAACTTGAAGGACTGGCTTCTTTCACCTACGCAACATTGCAAAAATCAGGCACATCCTGTCCCAAAAAGAAGCAGAAAGACTAGTTCCTGCATTTGTTACTTCTAGGCTGGATTATTGCAATTCTTTATTATCATGCTGCCCCAATAAGTCTCTTAAGACTCTCCAGTTGATCCATAATGCTGCAAGAGATCATATTTCTCCCAGTCCCATATTAGCTTCTGTGCACTGGCTCCCGGTAAAATCTACAATAGAATTTAAAATCCTTCTCCTCACCTTCAAAGTCCTTAATGGTCAGGCACTATTGTATCTTAAAGAGCTCATAGTGCCCTATTACCCAACTAGAACACTGCACTGAATGCAGGGTTACTTGAGGTACCTAAAGTCTCCAAAAGAATGGGAGCCAGAGCCTTCACCTCCCAGTTTGTATATATATATATAATAATTAATTAATTAGTTAATATAAATATCAGATAGGGACTCAATATTAGCACATTCTTGATAGTAAAAGCTTCAGATAGGAGCAAAAAAATAAAAAAATAAATCCTGATGGAGGCATCCCCAGTGGCAAGTGATTCTCGGTAAGCTTGTTCTGCTCGGAATGGACTGGACACGAAATGACCCTTTCCCACACCAACTTTGAAGCAATGTGAACATCTTAGACGAGCCTACAAAAATATTCCTCAGCTGAATACTGTAACTACCAAGGGTACATGCTCACTTCAAAGACGCCACTTTCTTAGCGACTCAAAAAATCTTTTGAAATATCTAGACTTCATTTAGAAGAGAAGTGCTGTGCTATTTCAGAGAGGTACCAGCACTTCATGGCCTAATCAATCTTTCATTTTTACTTGCCTGTGCTGACTTTGAGGCTGCTTTACCACTCCACATAATAACAATTCCAAAAGACTTGAACGCGTTTACTGTAGTGTGACTGCTCCTGAATGGTCCCATTCTTGCCAACAACTGTTAGTAGCGAAGAGATATGTGGATATAGGAGCCTCATTTATATCTATTATAATTCACAAGAGCCCCGCAGACAATAATCAAACCACTTTCGTGCTGCCCATGGCAATTATCCTCAACACTTAAGAGTCAACAAAGCACATAATGACTTTAAGTCCATTAAGAAATTCAGCCAAAATTTAATTTAACAGCAGCCACTATTTTGTATGGAGAGTGGACTGTAGGCTTTGCAGAATTAAGTGTCTCTATAAATTCCTGTGACTGATGCTGAAAATCAGTCAGATCATCTAAAAGTCAAGAGGTACAGTAGCTCAGTGACTGTCTAACTCACAATGTTAAGGGCGGATCAGCACAAGGGAAATGCTCAAGCAATTTAAATGTACTGTTATATATAGTTTCTTAATTAAGAAAAAAAAGTGATTTGCATAATAATATCAGTAAAAGCACCATCTCAAAGAATGCTGGGTCTTTTATGAAAATTGTTCCTGAGGAAAGTGAATCGCAGCTGGCAATAACATGGGATTTCTTAAATCTAGGAGAAACAACTGCCTGTCTCTGTGTTATAAGACTTGATTTAGACAGACTTTACAGTGTAATGCATCAGAGCAAATTGAAGAAAGAAGATCGATAAAGTCACACATCTCTCGCTGAAATCTCTTGTCTGTGTGCCATTAATATATTGAATTTCTTTTGTTGCTTTTTTCCCCCCAAAAAAACATAAACAAAACAAAAAGGAAAACAAAACACAGGAAAGCTCAAGAAGGAGTGTCATTAAAAGGGAAATTCAACGATGTAGCAGGGAAGGGAAACAAATCTATACTTATATTGCTCTCTATGGGTTAAAACATTTTAAGAATGTTTGACTTCTAGCCACATGCTAATCTGGCACGTCGGCGCAGGTATTTTCCTTTTAACAATTGCTAGACAACACAAGCTGGGACATCAGAGTTTTATAAGCAGTAGTGCAGCCATAGACTGTATACAAGAAGTGGACGTAGCCACCGTGACGTCACCCATTGGGTGTGGACTGCCGTTTTGAAGCCTCGAGTTTGACATCTTGGCTGTCGCCATCTTGTTTTTTTGCAACCAGAAGTGACATTAGAGGGTGGCGCTAAGTACAACCGAACACTGAACAAGACATTTTTAGGTGACCAAAATGTTACATTTAACTTTCACAAACTGAAAACACACTGTGAAAGGGTTAAAGTTGCAAGACGAAAACACAGACAACTTCCAGACTGGACAACGCCGTGGTAGCGACCTGTCAATCACAAGGTAGCCACGCCCTAAATCATACCTTGCTTTATGGTCAATTTGACTCTAAATGGAACGATAATTTACTAAATGAACATCATGCTGTATTGAAGAAGACTTGAAACAAGCGATTGAGACCATAAACTCATGTTTACAATGTAATAAATCAAGTGAGAAGTAGACTCGTTTTCTCAAAGACTTCTATAATATAGGACTTCCTTTTGCAACCAGAGGAGTCGCAGTCGCAGTCGAAGTTTAAGGCACTTCCGCATTGGCTTCACTTCAGACCCGGATGTCGCCCACTGAGTCCAGCAGCAGATTTCTGTCAGTTTACATAAAGGAATACATACACTTAGAGTTAACTGTTAACTACATGAAGATGAGAGTTGAAGACATATCTATTATTATTATTATTATCATCATTATTGTGATAATCCCATATACTACAGTTAACTCAGTGCTCTATAATGTCATGCTCTTGTCAAACATTGTTTTGCATAAACAACCAGTCAAAATAAAGCATCAAATCCTTAAACTTTTCTATACATGCTGGTTTTAATTAATGACTGCTTCCACACATCCAAACATGACAGCAAATAAGTGCCAGTCATTGTGAACTGAGAGGACACGTCTATCTTTTTCCAATCACGAAGCTGTCTCTTCAAAGCGCTCAACGGCCCATGAAGAAAAAAAAAAAGAAGAAAGAGAGATGGCATCTCGCTTAAAAGGGCTCTCCAGTGTTTCCCATGCCTTCATCTGTACATGTAACTCACTGTCAGTGTGTCAGAGCGCTACACGGCACGTTAGAGTTTTGGCAGGTGAGGATCCACCTGCGTAAACACAGGGGCCACAACCGTGGTGATTTACAGAGCAATGCTGCACCCTGTTTAGGTTTCTCTTCACCTACTGTGCTACTTCAAAATACAAGATAGTGACAGAGAAAGGGTTGGACAGGGTTAATGAGTGGTAACATTTTCTTCTACTAAGTGACGGAGGTGGGACCAAGTCATCGTTTTGTAGTAAGTAAGTCACAATTTTTTGCACTCAAGTCCCAAGTTAAGACTGACAAGTCCCGAGTAAAGTCCCAAGTAAAGACTGACAAGTCCAGAGTCAAGTCCCAAGTCAAGACTGACAAGTCCCGAATAAAGTCCCAAGTAAAGACTGACAAGTCCCGAATTAAGTCCCAAGTCAAGACTGACAAGTCCCGAATAAAGTCCCAAGTCAAGGCTGACAAGTCCAGAGTCAAGTCCCAAGTCAAGACTGACAAGTCCCGAATAAAGTCCCAAGTTAAGACTGACAAGTCCCGAGTAAAGTCCAAAGTCAAGACTGACAAGTCCCGAATAAAGTCAAGACTGACAAGTCCCGAATAAAGTCCCAAGTCAAGACTGACAAGTCCAGAGTCAAGTCCCAAGTCAAGACTGACAAGTCCCGAGTAAAGTCCCAAGTCAAGACTGACAAGTCCCAAGTCAAGACTGACATTCCCAAGTCAAGACTGACAAGTCCCAATTCAAGACTGACAAGTCCCAAGTCAAGACTGACAAGTCCTGAGTAAAGTCCCAAGTCAAGACTGACAAGTCCCAAGTCAAGTCCCAAGTCCTAAACTGAGTTTTGAGTCCTAAACAAGTCATACTGTGCTCTTCACCAAATGTCTCTTCGCAATTTTCGACCCAAACGTTTTGCA
>CAKALU010024336.1:752-24290 GCA_916700995.1 Hozukius guyotensis
GCAAGAAGGGCCCCGTCTCTAGCTGTAAGCTAGCTAGAAATGGACGCACCGACCGTGTGTATACATCAGACCGGCTCATACGGGTACTTCGCAAAAAGTCAAGCCCCCTTTTCGGGATAGAAAACAGACCTTCAATGCAATCTGTGTTTGGATTATAATTTTGACAAGTTCGTATTCATTCATCTCTTGTTATACAAACGTTTGTTTTATACACATGTCTAATAATTATTTTGCGACCTTGCCTGGACCTGAGCGTTCGCGTTGCATTAATAAATGAAGGTTGATCGCCGCCATGTCCCTTCAATCTTTCCCCGTCCAACACAGTGGCCGGATAGTGCTTATCCAGACATCTCTACATATTTGATTGAATTCCATTAGGCTAAGTGTTGCCGGTAAATAACCAACGCGTTAATAACCAACTGTTTGATCTATAGGATGAGATGACAGACGACAGTCTGATGCTGCTATAATGTTAATGCATGTAGTGACGCCATGCTGGTCTGGTCTATAGCTTGGAGCCATAAAGCTCCTCTATTATATATTTTTTAGGACAAGGCAGGAGAACAAATCAGAGATCCGCGTCATCTCTGGATGACGTATTGCCGGTCTAATGTATGTGTTCAATTCAGCCTCTGACTGATCGCTCTGGGATGAGCCCAGAATCTTTTGCTTAACATTTCCAACTGTCTTTGTCTCAGTTTGTGCCATCCCGGGTGAATTTGCGTCTATTCATGCCCACTCAAGCCTCTCCATTGAGTTTGTATCCAGTCGCTCTGAAATTCCCCTCACTGTTCTGTCTGAACACACCTTTAAAGTACTGTATACGGATGACGGAAGTAGTTGCGTGAAGTGAGCATGATTGTCGGATTAAAGTTCCAAAAATCGTCAGGTGCTCTCCCCCAGTTGCACCATGGGAAAGGGGGGGTTTTAGATGCCGTTAAAAATTTGACAAGTATTTAATTTGAAGCACACTGAACTTATTTTGCATTCTGGCGAAACAAGCTAGGTAGCATCCTTGACTAGTTGTGGGGCTAGTTGGCAAGCTGCTGTGGCTGGTGAGCTCAGTTCCAACCAGTTAGAAAGCCAGTTAGTTCAGTTGCTAACTGTAAGTTAACGCAGTTTACTCAAGAGGCAAATTTGTACTATCGACTCCTGTCAGCAAACCGTGTCTCTTTGTGGGGAAATGTTTATACGAAACACAGCTAGTAGCCTGCTCCATTTTGGACTCTTTGGCTTTCTGCTCCGACAAAAGTCAGAACTGCCAAGACGGTTTGTGATTGGTCGATGGCACAAATTCACCAAAGTTAAACTAAGGAAATAAATTAGTTTGGGCTGAAAACGTTGCCGTTCTAAGGCCCTATAATGAGATCACATTCAGGAGAAAGATTGACATGCAAAGACAGATTGTAGTTAGTTTTGACGGAAGCATTAACCAAGGGATTCATTAACCAAACTCCCTGCTCAACACTTGAGGTAGAAGAGGACCCTGGCAGGTCACTTAGTTCCACATACAGACGTCAGAGCTGAGATGGAGGCAGCAATATATGGCGTTAGTTTTTCTGTTTTAGTCTTCAGTCTTCATTTCATATATAAAAAAAAAAAGCAATGTGACAAAAAGCTGTAACATTTAGCTCGGTGACTTCCTGGAATGACACTAAATATTACAGTCCGAGGGCAGATAACACTGCATACAGATGAGTTCGACTTAAACAGGAGTGATTGGCAATATTCTGCATTGATCTTACAATGACCGTTTTATTATTGTCGTGGTTTTATTGTTTTTTTATTTTCTCATTGATACTCCTGGTAGAGATAACTTGTACAATTAGCTTCAGCTCTCATGTTGAGTACGTGACGGACATCATGTCATTGTTGCTTGTTTGCAGATGAAGCTGAGGTGGAGATGTGGTGTGGGTGTGTCTGTTGGCTGAGGGATGGGGGGGATTGGGGTGGGCTCTTACTAAAGCTGCTGTTCCTTCCCAGAGATCCTCCTGTTTGTCAACATAATGTCCCGGTCGGACACATGGTTCACACCCGTCGTTTTGGGTTCCTAATCAGATGCTTTAGTGTTCCAGTTGGTGCCACTTGAGTAATTCTTCTTTTTTATATTTGAGTCCATTACATTAATTACTAACGTCTCGGTGTACTTCAAATGAACTAGGCCGTATGTTTGTTTCAGATTCTGTTAGAGGATTCAACAAGCGCGTCATTTGAAATATACTGAGTCCTTTAAGGCCCAGACACACCTAGCTGACATCAAAGAAGTAGCGGCGACGAAGGCCACCAGTTGCGTCGCCTCAGGTCGCCTTTGTCTCGGCTGACAAGTTGCATTTGAACACACTGCAAAAGCTACAGCAGACGGCCAACTACCACGTACGTTCTGTGTCTGCGTGAGAGGAAATGACTCTCCACACCAGCAGGCAGCAGTAGTCTGTATTCGTCATTCAAAAAGGGAAACAAGAAGACAGAGGACAGCAGATATACGAGCCGTTGTCATGATTCGTACATGAAACAAAGCAGCGACCATTTTCACACCACTCTCACTCACCACTTAGCTTAAAAAAGGAGAAGAGCCTTCTGTGTGCGCCCTCTTGATTTTACTCGTTTGCCTTCCTTCTGTTTCTCTTCTCGTGCACTGATTCGCTTAATCTGAACAGCCAATCAGAGTGATTTCTCTCACCGACGAGCTCCGCCGCCGATTCAACATGCTGAATCGGCCGAAAAGCCTCCGACGTGGGCAGACTAGAGCCAACAATGCGGGACACACCGAAAAAAAAAGACTGACAGATGCTCACCTACGGCCCCAAACTGGCTATACGGCCGACCGTCGGCTTGGTGTGTCGGGGCCTTTACATTCAACACGGCAGGTCGTTTAACACGCCTTTCTGCATTATTAAAGACATGTCCATAATCATGTGGACATGGACGCTGGAAGACTTTCCCTATCTTTTGAAAGTGTTCTTTGTTCTTAAGATTTTAGTTTTTTTGCCTTTATTGGACAGTCAGACAGATTGACAGAGAGAGGGGACGACATGCAGCAAAGGGCCGCTGCGGTACGGACTCTGCTCTACCAGGTGAGCTCCCAGGGCGCCTTGAGCACGAAATTTCAAAATAATCTTAACTCAAGGTCCATATACTGTCTTTTTCCTGGAGCTTTCACAGTTCTTATCATGATATAATTACTTGAGAGGAGCAAACTGGAGCTAGCAGACATGTATGTGAACAGATTTGTTGTGTTTGGATCAGACAGGCCGCTCGCTGTTGGCGTAGTAACGGTGAAACCAGCGACAGGTCCGAGGCTGTTTACATGCCTGGAGCTCTGGTCTCAGCCGTATTTCCAGGGAGACTGGAAGGAATGTGAAGAGAAGAGCATCCCCCCCGCCCGCCGCCCTCATAGAGGGGCCTTCACACTGGAGACCTCATCAATCTGAGCCGCTACTTTTTACCCCGTTTTACAAAGAACTGGAAAATCTGGTTAAAGGATGAACATACTGTGTTACAGTAGCATCAGGGCCTTCTGAGGACTGTCTGGGTTATGTGTGTGTACACAGCAGGGAGATCCATGCTCCACCACAGTCAGTCTCATCACTCGTGTTGCGTTTGGGGGGCGTCTGGAGGTTTCAGGGACTGACTGGTCTCGGTTTTGCTGACCGGATATGAACTCCCACCTCTCCCCCACCCCAACCAACCACGTCACCGCAACTCAAGATCCTCCCCGACTGGCTCCCTCCGCTCAGATAACGGAGGCTCGCCCAGGCTTTGGTTCTCTCTCTCTGCAAGAAAAACTCGTCTTCAGCGTTTCAGGGTCCAACACCAACACACCTGAAACCTGAATCTAGATGAGTCCATGTTATGTTTTGAGAACAGCAGCCTCCTGGTATGTGAAGCCTCATCACTGATTGATGCTCAGTCAGAAAGCGGCAGCTCTGGAGTGATCAGAGTGAAGCACCGATGTGACGTTGGCATCACTTGGAAGATGAGTCGTGCGTGTGTGAGAGATGTATTTTTAGCCGTGTGTGTTTTCAGCCCCGTTAAATCTAAACTAGGAATGCTGTAGTTCGCTGTGCAGGTCTGGAATCTGACACGGAGGAGGGAAGGAACCAGCAGTAATAGTGTGTGTGTGTGTTTGTTTGTGTGTGTGTGTGTGTGTGTGTGTGGGGCAGGGTCGTGTGTAACATTCCTGAGCTTTTTTGGACACATGTTGGCATCCTGGCATCACACCGCTCTCACTTGAGTAGATGCAGAACAAGCAAACATTTGAAACTTAACACACACAGACACACATACTGGATGATGACTGATTTCCTTTTTTTTTTTTTTTAAATCTTTCTTTCAACAGGTCTTGATATTCTACTGATTTTAATGTATTCATTGAATACACTATAGTGTGTTGTCTAGTCCATGGAAGTATGAGGGGACGCTGGGTGGGATGGGTGGGTGGGGGGGTTTTGCTTATGAATGTGATTCTGATGAAACAACACTTGACTTCTCTTAAGTTCACTTTTTGTATTGGTTTGGGTTAACAGGGCGGGGGGGATGTTTTCCATGTCATTTGCACACTCTGTCCATCCATCGCTGTTCAATGGCTTACTAAAGGCACTCACTAGGTGTTGTTTGTTAATAAAGAGCACCGGGCAGGAGCTCGCCTGTCAGTCACCTTCTGTCTGTCTTTCTGTTTGGCTTGTTCACTTTGGTGCTGTCTCCCTGCTGAGTTTGATCATGTTTTTTTGTTTTTTTTCTGTACATATTATAAATATATATATAATAAAATGATGAAAAAGATCAACGTCAACATGAGAGCTGGTCTGGTATTGTTACTCAACAGTATCCGTAGAACGGGCTCCTGAAACACTGAGGGGAAGGAGAGGGGGCTGAATGTTTCAACAATGTGTTTCATCATTGATAACTAGAAGTGTGCAAAGAATTTACAGTAAGCTGATGTAACCCAATGTAAACCATAATATGTTTATGCAGCGATACTCAACTTGCTTTGCCCCGGGGGGCGCCACTTAATAAACAAACATAATGATATTTATCAGATAAAACATTAAAGGCTTTCTTTGGATTTCTTTATTTTCAAATTAACTGTCTTAACTAAATTACCTTGGCACAAGGATCGACACTGGGCCTATATGACAGATCTATCTATCAAATATGTTACTGCATTTAAAGGGTAACATCAGTATTTTTCAAAAGGCAGAGGAGGGTCAACCAGCTGCTACAAGGCCGCAAAGCTCGGGAGACTGGTGGTGTTCCTGTGGGTGCTGTGACCTTTTGACCTCAGAGGATGAATGCTGTAAAGAGTGGGACCTGTTGCTGCCCGATATTCAGATTGCACAACTAGACTTCTCCTTGAGCGGGACTTTGACACAATAACAAACAGACCGGATCAAGAGAAAGGTAAGAATAAGGTTCTATTTCTCTGTAGGGTCCTTTCCATAATGTAGTCAGACACTTATAATACCAATCTGAGCCTGTCGGTGGCAAAAACAAACACTTTTAGTGGACGTAACGTTACATTGACGCTGCTCACTTTTGTTCAGTTACAGCGTTCTCCCTCAATACTAATACTAAATGGTAGTATGGGAATCCACAGAAGACATACAACTGTTTCACAGGCTGAGTAGTGTTGCCAATGTTAAACCTCTCTGTGTAAAACCAGCCCCTTATTAATAGGTAAGAGAATAAAACTTAAAACAGTAAAATGAAAATAATAAAAAAAAATTTAATAATTCTTTAGTTGCAAATAGTTAACAAATAAAGTAAAGGTGTTGTAGGCGACTCCTAGTGGTAGCATGAAAAAAGACACGATGGCAGACAGCAGGGGATGCTGCTACCTCGCATGAAATGTGCCGAGCAACTTTCATATCATGTCCCATGATAAATTTCCGTATTGTTTTGTGAGTGAGGGATATTTTTGTCCAGATGGTGGGGCTAGAGGAAAGGCCAGGGGGGGTCACCAAAACATTTAGGATCAATCTTCAAGGGACTATAAGCATGCGTTCCAGATGTCAATCTGTCCAGTACTTGTTGAGATATCTTGCTCTCTGGGCCAAAGTGCTGAATACACAATCATTTTCTTCATAGTCACAAGGGGATGTTTTACACACACAGTACATGCTCTCCACAGGAGTGCACTGTTGCTGTCTACCAGATCCACCACAGGAACCAGGTCCCTCCCCATCCCCAGCATCCATTACTCCGGCCACCATGCTGTAGATCTGCTGTCATCCACGTGGCGGCCGTCCTTGATTCGTACCCCGACCTCTCCCCGTGGACCTTTAAATAACCACACACGCCACGCAGATCATCTGTAGGTGCGGCCAGCTCCGCCGTAGTGCATCACTGTGTCAAACGGAAATGTTGGAAGGGCGAACGGAAGACATACTTGACATTGAATATTGCCAGTTGTTGTTCAGGGTCTGGCTCTGATATAAAAAAAACAACCCTGCGGCAGCTCTGGGTGGGATTGCAGCTGCCCTCTGCATCCACTCTGCAGTTTTCAGGAGATATATTACATGATAGGCAACACTAAGCAGCTCATATCTGATCTACCATGTTTACCTGCACCTGGTTGTTGCAATGAAGATGTGTGTAAAAGTGCAGCTTATGGAACTGTTCTTGAATCTGGACAAATTGAAGGCTTTGTCAGTGTTTGTTCAACATTTCCTTAGGTGTTGTAAAGGTGCAGCTCTCTCTCTCTCTCTCTCTCTCTCTCTCTCTCTCTCTCTCTCTCTCTCTCCTGGTGGGGAGGCATTGGGTGCTTGGTGACCTTGAGTTATTTTTAGCACAATGGGGGCGCTGCACACTGGGAGCAAGGCTTAGAGACACTCGGTGGAGTCTGCAGCGTACTACGGTTTAGACGGCGTGCTGGCTGCTACTACGGCGTGAGGGCTTCTCACGGGGGAGAGGCATTAGTATTTGTCCAGCAACATGCAAACCTGCAGCTGATGGAAATATGTAGAGCAGCCTTACTACTAGAATAACTACTGTGGCTATGCAGGTACTCTACTTTTATGATATAAAATACATCAGTAAATATCCCACTCATGAATTTTGAAGCTTTTATGTATCTTAAAAAAGGAATGGAAGTGGCTAAATGTGACGTCATCACGCCGACTCGTCCGCCTTCACATCCTCGTTGTGTATATTCGCACACATGTGTCCGTGGTGTAGTTCGTTTATAGCCTAACGTTAGCGTTTTACTTCTGGTGATTGCATTTACGCTCCAGGATTCATAGTACTGGTGTTCATTTGTGGAGTTTTTTTTATGGAACAAAATGTGTAAGTATCATAACCGTGTGTTTGACACAGAGCTTTATTTTCTGCAATAATCCAAAACCCAAGGGTACAATCCCATTGGCTTGTTGTCGAGGGAACCCAGGGCGATGCTAACTTCCTGGTTGACCTATAAAAATACGTCATCCCTGCAGCTCTCTTTGCGATTTGGTGAGTAACACTGAATGTAAACATAACTTTTGTTTGCTTACTAGAAAACTCCACAGGGCACCTTTAAACTGTGATAAATCTTTACATCGGACAGTTTCGGTAATCATTTTACCATTCACCTTTATTTTCACCTTTGTTTAAGCTTGACTAACCTCCAGAATGTCTGATTGTCTTGTTTTTAGGCCCTTCTTTTTAGTGTTGTCGTGCTCCCAGTTGCACAATGTAATGAGACTAAGTAGGCACTCAAAGAGAACAAAAGATCACTAATGCATCCTCATTTCAACACAATTTATTTACATATTCTCCATACACCTCATATTCCATTTGAAGCCACGGCAATCTACTATTGCGTGGCACTTTCAGTTCATCATGTCAACAGTCCTTCCTGTACTTGTCATCAGTGCTTTTCTCTGTCATCCCACACTTGAGTGTTCAGATTTTTGGTCCAGCACACAGTCTTTCCTCAGCACGTCCACCTCTGCCCGATCCACCATCCCTTGTGGCTCCCGGGTCTGGGCTTCAGTCGACGGGGCCTTGGAAGATGAGTTTGATGTGGCCCTGCTCCCCCGTCAACCAGGTACCACAGAAGGGGCAGGCAGCATGGAAGGCGTGGGTACCGTGGGGCAACGGGATCTGGCTCCACCCCACCACTGTCTTTTCTGAGCATACGTGGCCGCAGGGGCAGAAAGCGTGTGTGGGCGGCCCGGCGTCCAGGTACAATCCTCCCTCACAGCCCAGCCACAGTGGCACGTAGGGGCCCACCCGCCGGCACATGGGGCACTCCCTCTCCCCGGTGCTGGCGGGCGCCGTGCCCCCGGGGCCCGCGGGACTCTTCTCCTTACGGTAGCCCCAGTTGTGGTAGCCGTGTACGTGGCCGCAGTTGACGTAGACCCAGGGCTGCTTCTTGTCAACGATCTCGCGCTGGGCCAGACTAGGGAAGGCCAGGGTGTTGAAGCCCACGGGACACTGGGGCCGGGCGGCGTTCAGCTCCTGGCGAAGGGACTCCAGCTGTTTGAGGGTGGGGGTGTGGCGCAGTCCGGCGGGGGTCCTCCACAGCAGAGTAGCCCCGCACAGATCAATCAGAGAGCCGTCCTGGAGGGTATTGGACTCATTTTCCACCTCAAGAGGAGAAGAGAAGATGGAAATGTAGCAGGAGAAAGAGAAGAAGAGAGGGCTCGTCAGGTTTCACCACAGAGAAAATGGTGATTTGTTATGGACCATACTGGCTGCACTGAGTTGTACACTCTGTACTATTGTAGCATTCCCCTTCTGTACCACCACATGATGGCACTGTGCTCAACTAGTTATGGTTCAGACAGCTGACACACATCTATTGTAAGAGGCTTCCCTCAAAATCGTCATCATCACCATCATCATCACCATCATCATCATATACGCATCATATTTACAGATGGAGTCTACAAATCAGTTTAAGTTTGCGGATGACAACGCATTAGTGGGTTGATTTCTAACAATAATAACGGTGGACTGGCGTGGAATTAAAGCTAGGGTTGGTAATCTTCATCAAAAACATTTTTTTGTTATATTAGTTCAAATTCTTATTACATCCCGACAACAATCAATGAATCAAATCCTCTGACAAAAAAAAAAGAAAAAAATCTGGTATCTGTGGCTGTCGCAGGACTATCATAAACCCGTCCAATCATTTCATTCTGCCCGAAGGTAATGATTGGATGGACTACCTGTCTACCTGCCTGCGTGCACTCTGTCCTTCCACCAGCTGCTAGCTTGACAGCTGTGAGTACTAACAATAGCCGTGTTCTCGCCGTTCACATTCATTATGATGTTTAATGTTCATGATGATAATTTTGGGGAGAGTGTCTTTGGAGGGAGGCCTGAAGGGACGGACTGTCAGTGTTGATGACTTGATGACTTTCTCGCTAGATTTAGGGACTTTTGGAGCTAGTGCTGCTAGCTACTTTCATTAGAAAAGAGTTGACAACACAAAAAGTCTGTCCCTGAGTGACTGTCTGATTGAGTGATGAAGTTACACGATTGGTCGGCCAAGTGTTGGGAGTTTTGTCTTTGGCCGCAAAATGAAGAGGCGGGGAACAGTCCGTTATGCAAATGAGCCCTTCCAGGCTCACGAAACTTGGACCAAGCTGTGAAACTAGGCGATCTAGTTCTAAACAGATGTGAGATTCAGCAGTGACATCGCCTATTTCTCGCTTAAAATGTTTTCAGAAGTAGATTTTGGTGGATTGTTTAGACGGAATACCAGAAAGTTTACGAGCAGGCCGCCATGTTGTTTCCTGTTTTGACCGAGTCGTGCTGGTTTCTCAACATTACCAACCCTAGCTTTAACAACTTGAAGGCCGAAACAAAGGAAGTAGTGGTGGGTCGTATGAGTCACAGTGGCCATTGATCCCCTCGTCATAAATGGACAGGATATTCAACAGATAGTGACCTATAGATTCTTGGGGCATGACTATCTCCTGTAGTAGGAGGTCAATGCTACAACAGTGCTGAGGAAAGCTCAACGAAGACTTTTTAAGACAGCAAAACAAGTTTTTTTTAATGATGCAATTTGATCATGCTGGTATCGAGGGCTTCCACGCGTTCACGGTAATTGTGTGGCTGACAACACCTCGGGGTCAAGACAGGAAATGCCTGGACAAAGTGGTGCAAATTGATTAAAAAAATAACAAGCCAGGAGCTGCTGACGTTTACACCGATAGGGAAAAGGGACAAGAGTCTGCAGCATTACGCAGGACTTCATTTCTTCTTTAAAAAGACTGAAATGTATATAGGACAGCCAGGTTCTGCAACAGAACCAGGGTGTCCCTTACTTCCTTACATTACATTAATCCCTGCAGATCATGGGTCAAATCAAGGTCAGTGACCATATCGAAGCAGACTCATTTTCCCATCTTCATCTTACCAGTTTTCCCCTCTGCTGGGCCGAGCGAGTCTCCCTCAGGGCGAAGACGTTTCCACAAACTGAGATTTCCCTCCAGACGCCTGGAGCCGGCTCAGACACAAACTCCCCCGCCGGGTGCATCACCAGCACCCCGTTGGTGGTCAGGCCGTCCATCAAGCCGTCCGACGTCCTCCATTTGGCCGCCCGCTCCTGAGGGACACACACCGACACACACAAAGAGCAGGCAGACGCAAAGGTTAGAGGAATATTGGGGATGCACAGAGGGATGATAGTGGAGGTGGGTGTCAGAGGTGGCTGGCTCGAAAAACAGCAAACGTTGCTCTTCTCTGCTGTTATATTTAGCCCGGTACAGAATGACTACTGTACTGACTAATGCACCCACGCTTAAGAATGAACCCATCCCTGAGAGAAAGAAAGGATTATTATGAACACAAATTAGCTCTGACGGAATGAAACGGCACATTTCTGGCGTGTGTAGATTCATTTAAAAAAACAGGCCAAGGCAGTTAAAAAAAACCTGCCTGGAGATTCAATTCTGCAAATGTTTCTCTGAGTCTGTTTCTGCTCTGGAGTTCAACATTAATGTGTAAGGTCAAACAACCATAGTTTTTTAGATCACACGTTAGCAAACTTAAATGAACAGTGTGTAGGATTTAGAAATAGGAATATAATATTCATTGCTATGTTTTCATTAGTGTATAATCACCTGAAACTAATTATTGTTGTGTTTTTGTTAGCTTAGAATGAGTCCTTCATATCTACATAGGGAGTGGGTCGTCTTCACAGAGTCCGCCATGTTGCTCCGCCATGTTTCTACAGTAGCCCAGAACGGACAAACCAAACTCTGGCTCTAGAGAGAGCCTTTCACGTTTTTACGTTACCTGAAGGCCACCGTACTCTCCGACACGCTTGGAAAGGGAGGAGTGAGCGTTGGGTTTTTCAGTTGGTTGCAATCTGCAACCTCACCGCTAGATGGCACTAAATCCTACACACTGCTCCTTTTAAAGCTGCACTTATTAAACCATATCAGCTTAGACTAGTGAAAAAGCTCTGATCAACCCACGGTAACACTTTATAATAACCATCATTTATGAATGGTAGGGCTGTCAATGTTAACGTGATAACAACACGTTAAACACGTAAAACTTAAGGAATCCATTGGTACCAACCATGTCATACTAGCTTGTCATGAAGGAGGTTAAATAACGTTCCAAACTTGCGCTAAATTTTGGCGAGGAAAAACTGTCATGGCCATTTACAAAGGGGTCCCTTGACCTCTGACCTTCAGATATGTGACTGAAAATGGGTTCTATGGGTACCCACGAGTCTCCCCTTTACAGACATGCCCACTTTATGATAATCACATGCAGTTTGGGGCAAGTCATAGTCAAGTCAGCACACTGACACACTGACAGCTGTTGTTGCCTGTTGGGTTGCAGTTTGCCATGTTATGATTTGAGCATATTTTTTATGCTAAATGCAGTACCTGTGAGGGTTTCTGGACAATATTTGTCATTGCTTTGTGTTGTTAATTGATTTCCAATAATAAATATATACATACATTTGAATAAAGCAGCATATTTGCCCACTCCCAGGTTGATAGGAGTATTAAATACTATATTTTGAACAGATAAAAAATGTGCAATTAATGTGCGATTAATCACGATTAACTATGGACAATCATGCGATTAACTGTGATTAAATATTTTAATCGATTGACAGCCCTAGTAAATATATTTGATGGCTAGTGCTGAAAACATACCAGCCATAAGTCTGATATAATGAAATCTTAAAGGGTAACATCTGTATTTTTCCTCCCTAATTTCCAGGTTGAAAAACAAAAGTTACCCTTTAAGGGTTTTTATTGTCACTTTAAGGTATTTCATGCATTATTTATCAAAGGCACAATAACAGTGTTATCATCACATCCATCAAACAGTTCAGAGGTGAACCACAGAGCCTGACTTTTAATAAAAGGACAATATTTGTTCCATATATCAGTGTAAATGTAGTCCTGATGGGTGGGGGGGTTATACAAGCCTCAGTCGTGACGTGTGTGTGGAGCGCAGCTTGCTGACGTTATCTCTCTGACTGCTGGCCTAGTTGTCGGGGGGTCCTGATGAATCTTGCATGGGATGAAGTCATGCTGTCATGAGAAGGGCTATTATTGGTTTCTCACGGCTTTGATGCACCTAGATGTCACGTTTTAGACCGCCCCGCCCCAGCAGCTTCTGCAGTGGCCTTGAAGCCTTCAAATCACAAAATATATCAAAGAAGAGTCGACTAACTGAGTACAGTGCAGGGGGAAATAACTGCTATCTGGTTAGTTCATGAGAAAAAAATATTTTTTTTTACATGCCATTCTAGTATTTAAATGGGTTAGGGTTGGGGATCATAATTAGCTTCTAGCTGTTAGCTAAACTCTGTGGCAGGGTACAACTCCAGACAGCTTTACTCACTGAACTGGAGATACAGCAGAGCCCAGCGGAGGACTGCTGAGTTAGCTTGACGGTGCATGACTGTGCTGCGTTAATGAACATAAGCAGTGCAATCCATAGAAATAGAATAGGAGTAGAACGGACATTCCCATTCAAATGCAGGATGGTCAGAGTGCCGGCCATTTTTATGTGTAACGTTGCCATCTCGACCGTTGTAGCAGGTTGTAGCTAACTTCCGTATAGGGCTGTCAAAGTTAACGTTATAATAACGCGTTAACGCAAATTTGTTTTAATGGCACTAATTTCTTTAACGCATCAACGCAACTTGCGATTTTTAAGTTGCAGCGATCGGGTGATCCCGAAAACGGCGATTGTTTTAAAGCTGACATCATATGAAAAACTAAAAAACCTAAAGAATCCATCGGTACCAACCATGTCATTCTAGCTTGAGCGATGAAGGCTAAATAACGCTCCAAAGTTGCGCTAAATTCTGGCGAATTTTCATGGCCATTTTCAAAGGGGTCCCTTGACCTCTGACCTCAAGATATGTGAATGAAAATAGGTTCTCTGGATACCCACGAGTCTCCCCTTTACAGACATGCCCACTTTATGATAATCACATGCAGTTTGGGTCAAGTCATAGTCAAGTCAGCACACTGACACACTGACAGCTGTTGTTGCCTGTTGGGCTTGAGCTTGAATTAACAAGCTAACTAGCAAACAGCTGGCTAGTTAGCTTAGTTAATTTCGGCATGCTTTTATGCTACACTGGTTACAGAAAATGAGCCAAACAGCGGCCTGGTGGCGGTCCCTACGCCTCACTTCTCGCCGCTCCAAAGAAGGATAACATATCTAGCTATCTACCCATCCTTTTCTCGAGCTGCATTCGCTTTCTTCCCGGCGAGTTGCGACCACACTTTACGGCCCCACTGACATGTGTTGGCACCATAACAACTAACAACACTCACCATTACTATTCAAATGACCACAGAAAACAGTTAAATATCTGTTCTACTCCTATTCTATTTCTATGGTGCGCTCCTTTCTATTAAAGCATAATTCTGGTTTATTCCAGTACTGGGTCTTATGATTTTAGTTCTGTCAGTCTCTCCAACCAGGAATGATAAAATTGTATCACCAAGTTAAAGGAAAGGTTTTATTACAATATAGGTTTTAATTCTGTAGCTCTGACCACTGGTTATGATAATATTGTACTCTACAAAGTAAGAGCTGAGATCTCGGAGCCTGCCTACATCGCTAAAAATAGGTCCAATAAGCTGACAGCAAACTCCAGTGTCTATTTTGGTCAGTACAATATTATCATAACTGAGAGAAATTATGGCCAAAACTAGGAAAGTAAGTTAAAAACCACCAAAATCCTGATCTATCTGGTCCATGACAAACAGCAGCATACATACAGAGTACAGTATGTACTGATATGCTGTATGTTCACCAGCTGGTTATATAAGCAGATACATAAGCTCTCCAATAGCTTGAGACAGTTACATACGACCAGAAGCAGTACATTAGAGCCAAAGCACTTTCACAACACACACACACACACTCGCACTCGCACGTGCAGAACACTGCTCCTTCCTCTCCCATGTTTCCCTCGAGCCAGGTCACATACACTGACACCCATCCTCGCAGCTATGATGTCACCCGTGGGTGGCTCAGCCATGTCCCTGATGTCGCTCTCACCACGGTTGCCGTGGTTACCAGTCCCTGCGTAGTGTTTTTACCAGGCACAAGCCTGCATGGGCACCCACAAGGGAGAACACTCACCCCCAGGAAGATGTTCTTGGAGGAGTCGAAGCCGGCGGCGTAGATGCGGGCCGTGTAGGGAGCGCTGCGTTCGCACATGATGCGGCAGGCGTAGCGGGAGATGGTGCTCTGGGCCGACTGGCCTCCGCCGCCACCCTCCCCTGCCGCGCCCCCGCCCTGACCGCTGCTGCTGCCTGCTGTGTCCGTCACCACAAAGTCGATCATGCTCTCTGTGGACCGGCCAATCTGAGAGAAGAAAGAGAGAGGAATCAATATCATAAAACAATGATAAAAAAGATGAACAGTACTCAAATATGATCATGTTTGTCTGGGTTTTTACATATCTATCTCTGAGATTTACATCTTGGAATACTGTATCATCAAGGAGCTTTCCTTGATGGTGACTAAAAGTGCCATTGTGTGACAGTGTTGCCAGATTGGATGGTTTTCCACCCATTTGTGCTACTTATTATTTGGCGATGGCGCCATGCTGGTCTGGTCTATAGCTTGGAGCCATAAAGCCCCTCTATTATATCTTTTTTAGGACATGGCAGGGGAACAAATCAGAGATCAGTGTGTTTGGATTCACTGTTGGTGCAATGTTGGGCCGGGTAGGGAATGAGTCCTTCCCCCAAGTGAAGGAGTTCAAGTACCTCGGGGTCTTGTTCGCGAGTTAGGGGACAATGGAACGTGAGATTGGCCGGAGAATCGGAGCGGCGGGGGGCGGTATTGCATTCGCTTTACCGCACCGTTGTGACGAAAAGAGAGCTGAGCCGGAAGGCAAAGCTCTCGATCTACCGGTCAATCTTCGTTCCTACTCTCACCTATGGTCATGAGGGCTGGGTCATCGCCGAAAGAACTAGATTGCGGGTACAAGCGGCAGAAATGGGTTTTCTCAGGAGGGTGGCTGGCGTCTCCCTTAGAGATAGGGTGAGAAGCTCAGTCATCCGTGAGGGACTCGGAGTAGAGCCGCTACTCCTTTGCGTTGAAAGGAGCCAGCTGAGCATCTAGTAAGGATGCCCCCTGGGCGCCTCCCTAGGGAGGTGTTCCAGGCACAACCAGCTGGGAGGAGGCCACGGGGAAGACCCAGGACTAGATGGAGAGATTATATCTCCACACTGGCCTGGGAACGCCTCGGGATCCCCCAGTCAGAGCTGGTTAATGTGGCCCGGGAAAGGGAAGTTTGGGGTCCCCTGCTGGAGTATGAGTGAGTGTTGGTGCAACCAACTACACAGCAACTCTTCAGCATAGCGTTATTACTACTACTGGTTTGTTTAAAGTAGAAGTTTGGAGACATGTTTCAACTTCTTCTGTTTACTCCGTTACCGTCTATGAGGGACACGGGATTGGTTTCCCCCAAAAGGGGGCGTGGTCATGAGAGCCTACTCTGGATGACGTATTGCTGGTCTGATGTGTTGTTTTCAACATGGCGGCAGCTGTGTTTGTTGGTCATTGGTGGCAAGAGAGAACATGCATACTATCCGGGAGCTGCTACACCGCTCGCTGTCTGAAACCACCTTTAGCGATGTTGCCGCCTTCCGAGATCTCATCAATTACCTCATTTAGTACAATGCTATCATAACCGATGGAACCAATGGCTGCAAAAAGTTGTGAACTTCCTACTGAACTGAAGAAAGGAAGACATTGATGTCATTTTCCATTCCATTCGCCTCCATTGTATCGGGGTTGAGGTAGAAACATATCTAATATATATCTATACACGTGGACAGAACAAACCATGTGGGAGAAGAGACCCTTTAACAGCAGCCAGAGACAGACAGACATGGATAGATCGGAGTGGAGCCCTGTTGATTGTGTCTGCTGGAGTCACTGCTTTGTATGGATCTCCTTGATGATGAGAGAAGGTGGTTGGAGACTGTGAGCAACTGAGAGAGCAGACACGTCTGACTCATCTTCTCCTGTATATTTGACCTCCTCAGTCTTTCGTCTTCCCTCTTTCTGCCCGATATTTTTGTTTCTCGCGCTTCCTCTTCATTCCTGATGCCCTCACTGCTCTGCTGTTTCTTTGACTCTACAGGGCCCACAGCTTCGATTACTGTTTGACTGAATATATTATATATATATACTGACGCATTCAATGCCAGGATGAAGAGTAGTGGATATTACTACATTAAGCTAAGACATTGATTTGTTAATGACATTATAATAGGTTGGCTACAGTGGCAATGGTTGTAGATAGCTACGTAATACAGGCTGTGTTTAAAGGCTTGTGATGTGGGTGGATGAGGTGCAACCGGAACACAATAATAAAACAATATATGTGACAAAATGAGTGATATCACCAGTTACTGTTGATAATCACTTCTAGTATTTTTAGTACAACTTTGCTGTTTCCCCTCATCAGTTATCACATTTAAAGTAGTGCTAATTTAAAGCTGGGGTAGGCAGTTTATTTTGTCATTATTGGGGCAAAAATTCCACAATAACAGCATATTGTAATTCAAGTGTTCTGAGAGAAAACTAAACTTCTGCACCTCCTCATGGCTCTGTTTTCAGGCTTTAGAAAATCTGGAGACTTTGGCCAATCACAGGTCATTTCACAGAGAGGGCGTTCCTATTGGCTGTTCTACAAATACAGATGTGCGTGCACGTCCCTTCAGATGGTGAAAGCCTGATTCAATGGCGGAGCATCCTGCAGGAAAAGTTGCTATTACAGAACAGCTTCCTTCACTGTAAAAGCAACCCCAAAAAAGGAAGACGGACTCATCAAAAAGTGAGTCTGACAATATCTGCGAAACATTTCAGAGATGGAGAGAAAATGTAGCTAATAGTTTAGCCTTCTGCTAACCATGGCCAAAGGCACACAGCTGCAGCCGTTAAGCAGAAGGCTAAACTATTGCCAACATTTTCTCTAGACGACTAGTACTCGTACTGTGGTATGAAGCGCGTGCACATGCCCGTGCTCGTCTTGTGGGAGGGGCTTAGGACAGATGACGCCTACCCCAGCTTTAAATGTGTTAATTGGCCACAATTAGCTTTCCCTACCATAAAATTTCCCCGCCACCTATTGTGTCAAAATGTCCACAGAAGCTTCTCAAACCACTCCTGTAGCATGATCCACTCCTCCGCTGTTAACCCGTTCAATGAGGGTGTTCCGATCTTTGGCGTTTGTTGGTTTGGATGGAAGCGTCGTTCTCTCTCCTATTTATGGCACATTTTGATGACGGTTTTACAGTCAACATGCCTCTCTTTTTTTTCTTCCAACGTCCTATTTTATGCAGTAGGTCACAGCTAAAATGTTGAGTTGGCATAGCACCAATGCACGTGCATGTTTGTGTGTGTGTGTGTGTGTGTGTGTGTGTGTGTGTGCGTGTGCGCAGACACTGACCTGAAACATGTCTGTGTTGGTGTCATGGGTGTACTCCACAATGACAGAGTGGCTCCGTGACAGTGTGTAGGAGATGCTGTGCTGGCTTTTGTTGCTGAGTGCCTGCCAACGGAAAACACATTATCCAGGTCACATGACAAGGAGAGCTGAAGGTCTGGCCTCCAGGAAAATCTACCCAGAGGACATTTCAACACCCCCGCTCTCATTAAAATGACTGATGTCACTTTATCAGCTGAGTTATTGTTATGATGGAGAGACATCATCTGATGTTAAGGTATATATATATATATATATATATATATATATATACAATACAGTTAGGCACAGCAGTGCTTGAGCTAAATGCTAACGTCATTTAGCGTCCTTTCTCCCTGGGTCAGGGAAAAACCTCGTCAGTTTGAATGACAACCTAAACTGTAATGATCAGTGCTGTGATCTGACCTTTGACACCAGAGGGGTTGAGACATTGTGGATAACGTCAGGTTTGACCCCGTTGGCTTTAGGTCTCTTGTAGAGCGCCAGGCGACTTCTTCTGCGACCCTTGTCCCCATTAGCCAGCGACCCATTGTGCCTGTGAAGCATAAGACATTGTGATAATGTTAATAACTGGGTTCAGTTGATAATAAATGTGTTTCCTCATCTTGTACTTATAGTTTTTAAACCCCCCCTAATATTTTATTGGACTGTCCAAATTATAAGAGTAAAATGTCTGCACTTTATACTGGCTTCAAAATTCCAACCGGAAAAACTAAAATGTGGTATCAACTACTTTGGACTAAAACTCCCACAGTGTAATGCTTTGCCTTAAGTGCTGTTATTCAACACTACACCTGTCAGTGATTGTGAAACATTATGACTCACACTGATGATTCACAAATGTCCAAACTTTCAATTTACTTACCACACAATGATGAGAATTTACTATTTCCCAATGATGAAGGATGCAGTTTCAAATCAAATGAAATCAAGTCAAATCATGTGATGTGATGCATCAAAATGAGGCATGACACTAATAAAAACACTAAAGTTAAAATAAATTATTTCCATAGTGGTCCTGGCCTGCCCCAAATCAAGACAACAACACAGACTGCTGTTACCACGTAGTTTTTCACACCAGTTTTTTAAAACTGTAATAGATCCCGACAATTAGGTCAACGAGTTAGATCCAAAAGTACCACATCTTAGGCCTATGCCTAGTATTCTACCTATGCTGGTGTCTTTGGGACAACTTTTTGATTGTCAGCATACAGAAAAAGATCACAATGATTTGCAGATTTCGTATCATTTATACATAAATTAGGAAGAGTAAGGGTCCTAAGATTAGACCCTGCGGAACGCCACACATGACTAGTCCTGGATCTGATAAGGCAACACTTTGTCACTCCCAACTCGTTAAATACCGCCGCTTGGTCAGTGCCCCTCGGCATCGGAGACTGTTGCACGGGGTACCTCTCTAGTATTACTTTTGGTCGGACCAGAGACCGCTTGTCAATATACGCTGGTTACGTGCATAGTGTCCTTTCAAAATAAACCTCCGTTTTCACAGGAAGTTAGGTTTAGGCAACAGAACCACTTAGATTTGTGTTAGGAAACGGTCGTGGTTGTCGTTAACTTCACTGACTATTGACTCATGGGACTCACGGGGCTGACATACTAACGACTCACGTGATAGTGACTCATGGGACTCACGTGACTCACAGGACTGATGATACCGACGAGTCATGTGACTAAAGACTGACGTGACAAAATATGTCAACATTACTTTTAGTTTCACACGGGACACAAACAGCGGTCTCCTGGTTGAAAGTCTGGTGTGTGTTTGATCCATCCACCGCGGAGTTAGTTGAAAGCCCGGTTGTCACAAACTGTTGCAAAAGGGTGCCTCCGTGCGTTGGTTTCCGATGCCGAGGGGCGCTGACCAAACAGTAGGAAGTTGGGTGTGAGAGCGGGTTGGATAAGGTTCCATTAATATCTACATGCTGATTACTTATTACTTATTCGAATGCCTTTTGGAGGTCGATTGTCCATATTATTATATATTTTTGATACCGCAGGACTTCCAAATATGATTTATTCCAGATTGGGTGAGTTATCCAGTATTACCAGCCATGATTATTCCACATTATGCTGCATTTAGAATGACCAACACCCTCTCCAGTCACGTTCTGCTGGCCAGAGAGAAGCCACGATTGGATGGATGTTGTAAAATTGTCGGTGGCAGGTAACCCCCCCTCTGTCTCTGCAATCACATTGACAGTGAACCAAGCCGTTCTCATCATCCATCAAGTGTTCGTCACCCAGTGCATGGATCAATAGGTCGAGGAGTGGAAGCACATGTCTGTGTCTCTGTGCCTAGAATAGCACCATACAGTGCCTATGGGAGAGATCTCCTCCTCACACTCGCATGCAATGTGTCTATCTGTTTGGTGTTCCTCACGGAAGTTGAGGTTTAAATTTGCCACATGGCTCAGTGTGTGAATGGCATCTTTGTATGCCCTCAAATGAGCTCTTTTCCCCTCTTGCTAACAGTTTTAAATAAGGGTCTGTGTACAGTAGATTGGGTATATGTTGTCATTCAGTTCAGTCTAACAGAAGAACCCCTGAGAGAAGTAAAAAGGGTTTTTGTGAGGGCGTCAATGTCATACTAATCCAAAACAAACATATAAAGCACAAGCTGATTTGTTACATATAGCACAGCCAGGCTATTCTGCACCATAGGTACTCTATAGGGCGATCCCTGTATCATTAGAATAATATAAGGCTTCTATTAAGCTGGTGGAGCTCAGATAAGATAACAGTCTGCTGGCTGTAGCCTTATATTCAACGGACAGATATGGAAGTTTTCGATCTTTTCATCCAACTCGCTGCAAGAAAGCAAATGTGTATTTCCCAAAACACCAAAGTTTTCCTTTACAGGGTGTGTTCATCCCTTCAGATTTAGCATTTTCAGGCGCAATGTTTCTACTGACACCATGCAACATGACCCCTGTGTCAGTTTTCTGCTCACAGGTGGCACAGACTGGAAACTTAAATATAGTCTTACACAGAACTGCATGTGCAAAACCTGACCACAGGTTTTGCTTTGTTCACTGGAAAGACGCAACAGGCATTTGCATGAACTCATGCAAAACACACACAAAGACCTACAGATGCTCTGTAACCACTTAGAACATCAGTAGTCAATCCATGGATGTGCATCTGTCCATTTATCAATTGTATCTCAGGTGACGTGTCGAGATGCCATTGGTCTGACTTTGCTGAAACCTTGGCTGCTGATACTTCACACTTATAGTGTTTGAACGACTACTCTTACATTTACAGTGTACGATTCTCATTTCAAACACTGAGGTTAATCTGAAAAGGACCCAGGGACACACAGACATAGGGCTCGGCAATATACCGATATTATATCAATATCCTGACTAGATGTCGTCTTAGATTTTGGATATCGTAATATGACGTAAGCATTGTCTTTTCCTGGTTTTAAAGGCTGCATTACAGTAAAGTGATGTAATTATCTGAACTTAAAGAGACCGTAATATTATTTACCGTTACCCACTTAGTCATTATACCCACATTACTGATGATTATTTATAAAAAAAATGTCATTATGTAAATATTTTGTGAAAACATAGTCAACCCTACAATATCGTCATACTAGTGGGCGTAGTAGGCCCCTACTGACCCACATCTATGGGGCTTATAGGGACTGATAATGTCTATTTAATAGCCTGACAACAGTCTAATCGGCTGAAAACTCAGATCCAATCAATCTGATCTTGGTTCACTCGCGTCTACTTGGTTCCTAGTATGATATTGCTTCCTTATATTCAATCTGATCTTAGTTCCTAGTACCCGACCCAGTCTGGGTCTCCTCAAGGCCTTGATGACAGCGCAGCACTTGAGATTGCAAGCTCCTATGCATCTAGTTTTTCACTGAATTTAAAAGCCACACTCACACTAGAGGTTCTTTGGACCCGGAACCAAAAGACACACACAGACCCAATACCCCCAGTAACACAACGGGACCCTACCCGACCCGATCAGACTCAATATAATATAGATTTGGCTCCTAACTCACGCATGCATATCACAAGCTCATACTCAGCCACAGGCAGACATGTAAAGACAATGTACATCAGCAGAGACGGCTCTTCAGTATCTCACCCCAAGACGATGAGCTCGCCGTACTTGACGGGCTCCTTGTCCTCAGGGAAGACTCCGTCGTGAGGTTGCGAGCTTGAGCCCAGAGGAGGCGAGGGCTGGCTCTTGTTGCAGGATGGGCGCAGCTCCAGAGATGGGGGGGGACACAGCGCCTCTGAGCTACCCTCCAAAACCATGCCCACCGGCCACAACTGGGGCTCGCTGCTAGGGAGGGGAGGATGGGGTTCAGAGAGAGAGAGAGAAAATCTTTAGTTACTGATGAAGAAACTCAATTTAATGTCAGAATTAAACACTGGATGATACAAGTTTTGGTAGTGAAAAAGGAGTGAAAGTTGGGAAAATACCAGATTCAACTGGAGTTCCTCACAGACATGTATGTTTCTAGCTAGCTACTTTCTATACAGAAATACACACAACATTAGATTGTAAGTAGAAAACTGTCACAAGGAAAACTTACATTCACATTACAGCATCATAAACATCCATATTAATCTTTTTTGGGGGGGTTAAACTTATTTAACAGGTTTCGTATATAAAACACATCATAATCACCCAGCTTGTAAAGACTCATTTACATCAGCATCATTATTAATAACAGTACAACCCTGGACTGTGGAGAAATGAGGTCATAATGACATCACCCACATGTTTCAACAGGTACTTTTGAACCACGGAGATGAGAGGGACGGCCGGTTTGACCGCACGTTACCGCAATACAATAACGTTTCCTGTCCATGACAGAGTTAGCATGCAGCTTTAGCCGTGATGTCTAGCTCTGCTTTTCCTGAAACCCAAAGTGTTTCCATACTTTACTGTATGTGTAGTGTTTACCATGTTGGATTTAAAATGTGAGGGTGCAGGTCGTATCCACGCAGACCCTCCAACGTTTTCTGCTTTCTTGTTTTGGCTCGCTGCAGTTTGTTTTGGTTGACGGATACGGAACGGATATGACGTCACGTTACTCTGACTACATAGAAACAATAAAAGTGGTAACTTCCTTCTACCTCCACTTAGACTTAAATGAAGCAAATATATCGATTCTGGCATTAAAACTATTTATTTCAAAATCGTTAAAAAAAAAATTGGGATACATAAGTGAATCTATTTTTTCCCCCTACTACTTCTTGCGATACACATTGACTTGATGGCAGCTAAGAAGCGTGCTAACAGCATTGATTCCGCACTTGATTTTATTTGCCAATTGGGCGCAATGATGCAGGTCATTGTCCCAAAGCTGCGCTCTGGATCAAAATGCTGATATTGGATAAAACTGATATATCAGTCATTTCCAGTCTTTTACTTTTGGATCTGTGTGACAACCCCCCAAAACAGCCAACAAATGTAATTGAGGAACAATTGGCTGAATGTGTGTTAATGCTGCAGCTCAGGATGGGTGGCCAAGCTCCAGTCTTTGTGACATTGGCTCTTCTGGTAATTGTCATCCTCTTTATGCGACTGAAGTGCTTTCAGTT
>CAKALU010024355.1:0-19596 GCA_916700995.1 Hozukius guyotensis
TTTTTGTTGGTCTTCAAATAAAGGCCTCTCCTCTTCACACGTTTGCAGTGACCTCTTTGAGATGATTTGTGATGAATTGTGTCTAAACCATATCTTGGGACATAAATCACCTGTACTGCTATAAGAGCTGCCCTTCACTTATATCTCTAGCATTTTAAAAGCCTCCTTTGCTTCCTTTACACATGCATAATTTAGGAATTCATGCCTTGATCCCTCACAGAGAGACAAGCAAGAAAGCTGTTTGGAGACATAATCAATTACCAGAAGTCTCTCCCGTATACTTCGCCAGGAGCATTTCTAAGTTGCCTTGTGGTTGCAGTGAAACAATGTGCTACAGTATGTGTCTTCCCAGCAGCCTTTGCCAAATGGTGCCCCCATGGGTGCTATGAAGCATGAGATCATCAAATGACACTGACCATGAACAGTTACTCACCGAAGACATGTGGTTGGAAAGTCCTTATGGCTTGTGTTGTAAAGAATTTGGTGAAAGCGCCCCTCCTACAAGGCTGCACAACATTTTGATTTTATTTTTTATCTGCATGTGGATCAAAATCAAAACATTTTTGACAATCATGCTGATTTTGGGAGAATATACTTTGCAGTCTTATGAGGGTTTTGTATGAGAATGAATTATGCTAAATTTCAAGTTGTTCAGAGTTGTGTCAGTTAAATTCACAATGTTGCCGTAGCGCCACCTATTGTCAAAATGCTGTTCAACTTCAGCAGAGTCAACTGTACTTGATATGAGCATAAATTATATAAATGTGGTTGCAATTTCACAATGCATTCAATATCAGTTTTTGTCAGATAGGCCTTTTTTCACAAAGGACATTTTGACTTGTCACTATAGGAAAAGCACAGGTGTAAATGATGAAATTAGGGATGGCGGTGTTCCATTTAGCTGCTTTGATTTCTGGTTCCTGGTATCGTGCATGCTGGCTCACTGTCACTCGCACTAAATGGAGAAAAAATGACATGGCAATTCGCCATGTAGTCTGTATTGACTGTAAAGTAAACACATCCGCATAAATATGCTACGCTCAGAGCTAGTGACGTAGAATAAAAAGCAAGACAGACTGCTTATGGCGGGTGGAAGGGTGGGGTGGATGGGTCCAACAAACACAGGACTTCAACCAGGAAACCAGTGTTCGAGACCAGTATTGTTGAGTTATTTTGAATTTACGTTAGTGACGTGTTTTCCGTACTTCTGGTACGTTGTTTCTATACATATTTTTACCTTGTTTACAAACTTATTTTAAGCCCAACTATGACGTTTTTCCTAAACCTAACGAAGTGGTTTTGTTGCCTAAGCCTAACTGCGGCCGTTAAAAATGGCTCGCAAAAAGCCTGAAATGCGTTCCCATGACATGCGGAATGTCCTTGTAATGTCGTTCTATTTATACGCCTTCTCATGTGATCGGATTGTTTGAATAGAACAGAGCCATCATTAGTGTTATTAGTAACATGTGCTTTTCCTACTATGACGAGTCAAAAAGTCTGCTGTGAAAAAGGCCTATTATGTCAAATTGTTAATTATGTCAATTATGTCAAAAAAATATATAGAATATCAATAAACAATTAAAAATCTATTTTCAGGGTAATTGGCACATTGCTGGATTGGATGAAAATCTGTTGAGTGTGTTAAATCAAGGAATGAGTGAATTATAAATGGCCACATGGTGGCAATATCTGCAAAAATTATACCAAAATTATGTTCAATAGGATTATGCTAAATATTTATTGAGATCTGCTTACTTCTACTAATGGACAGATAAACAAGCAATCATACAAGGCCACAAACATAATCTAATCGGTGAAGGTAATGATCTGATGAGACTAAGATACTACCAACTGAATTCATGCTATTGAGGTCTTGAAGTGGCGTCGCTATCTAGTGTTTTTGAGGGGCATAAGAAATACCGGGTTTTTGTTCATCAGTTATTAAATGGGACCAGTTTGTGACCACTTATTTCACCTTAAAGGGAGTGGTAAAACTATAGTTCTGTTGTTTTTGAAGAAGTAGTTCCAGCAATTAATTCCTTCTTAAACCAGAAAGTCCTTTTTACATTTCAGTCTGTGTATGGATTAACCAAACGAGATACATAAGTGTTGATTAGTGAACTTTAGAAAGGTAGGTAGAAGTATTTCTGAACTTTGAACAGAGCCAGACTGTTTCCCACTGCTTCCAGTCTTTGTGCTAAGCTAGGCTAACCCACGTTGTGATTCGAACTCCATATTTAATGCACAGACATTAGATTGACATCAATTTTCTCATCTCTTGGAAAGTAAGTCTAAAATATTGAATAATTTCTTTAATTAAAAATACTAACCGGTTAATTTAATATTTCATTTGATAGAAGTGCATGAGAACATAAACAGTGTGTGGTGTAATCACTTATGCTGCTGCATCCATAGTAGTGAATCTACTTTGGTGGCCGTTTTTTCTTTTTTTTTTTGCATTAGTCTTTCTCTTTTTTGCTGTAGTTTCAGATTCTAAATTATTCACACATTTTCATAATTGATTATATGAACTGTATTTAAGCATTCTCACAGCATGGTGAGGCATAAAGCTTGCAATTTGTCAAATATTCTATTCTGTCTGTGGTCTGTGGCATTATTATTCTGCATATTAATCGTCGTTTATTTCATCAGTAGAAAAGATATGTTTGGATGAAAAAGTTCATTTCATAACGGTTTTACTGAGGACTCGACAAAAAGATTTTTCCTTCAATAATTTCAACAGCTGTGTGTGTGTGTGTGTGCAGCTAGAGGGCATCAGATGGAGGGTGACAAAGTGTTGGTGTCACTAACCTCCCATGTTGCTCTGCTGAGAAGACGACAGAGAGTCTATGGAGGAGGAGGAGGATGCTGCAGAGGAAGACCTCCTCAGGTGCTTTTTCAAAGAGAACAGAGGAGAAGAAGGGCTGTCACTTTCTCTAGGCCTCTGAGTGTCTGTGTCTCTACCGGTCTCCCCAGGTTCAGCGTCTGCAGGGGCACCAAGTCTCCAGTCGCTGGCTTGAGCCTCACTTTGTATCCTTTCTGTCCAAGAGACGAAATGTTGAATAAATAAAGACACATCAGGCACAATTTGATTATTTGACAAGTGCAATTTCTGATTGAGAATTTAAAGACCACAATGCCAGCAAGAGCACAGAGGTCTAAAGACAGAGACAACGGGCACTGGTTTAACTGGTCAGGTTTTGATATTTTTGGAACCGAATTAAACGATACAATACAACACAACACAATAGATCACAAGACGATACGATGCGATAAAATATGACAACACGATATGATACAATACGGCATGATACAATACGACACAACGCGATAAATACGATGCGATTTAATATGATACAACACAATACAATACGACACAACACGATACAATACGATACGATACGATACGATACAATGCTTTACAATACGATACAATATGATACAATACAATATTCCTGTGTACAGGATTATCCATTTTTTCATAGTCCAGACGTTGTTCTTTTTTTGTCGGCACAAAAAGCCCTTAAAAGAGCGTGTAAAACATCACAAGATGCTACAGCCTTTCAGTGAAACCAGACTATTGAGATTATTTTAATAAATCAAGTGAGAAGTAGGGTAATTTTCTCTTACACTTCTATACCTCTCAGCTGTTGATTATGTCTCAAAGGGCTTCTTATGATGTTATTTATTTATTGGTGTATTGTAAATACTGTGTTTTTGTTGATTGTTGTTGTTTGTTGTTGTTTTACTTGGTGGCAATCGAATTTCCCCACGGGGATCAATAAAGCTGTAAAGCTATCTATCTATCTATACAATCGCAATTAATTTTGTAACCAGAGGAGTCGCACCCCCAGTTTAAGGTACTTTCGCATTGGCGTCATTTTTCAAACCCGGAGGTTACTTACATAATATAATGTAAGCAAATGTATTGAAATTAGTTATTAAGTTCATAAACATTTACAGTCATGATGATTGATGGTTGATTTTGCTATTTTATTTGGTGTACTGTTTCTTTAACAGGTGCAGCAGGTAATCAGCCAATCAGGAAGCTGCAGCGCCGCATGCTGGAGAGAGTAAAAACAGAGCAACAGCAGCAGACTGTAACGTCAGTAGATCACAGGTGATGCTAGCAAGGAGGAAAATAAGAGGAAAGAAGCAAGTTTGAGGGGTAAACTTTTGTTTTTTCATCTTTGGACGATGTTGTGTTCACCTTCTGTCATTGTTGCTGGATTCGGTTTTTGTTTGATTAAGGATTTGGTGAGTTAAAACTATTTTCATCATGTCAGTTAGTTAGCATGCTACTTCTTGTTTATCCAGGTGAATGATCAGCAGACATGTTCAGTAACAGTTAGCTAAACTAAGACAGCGTGAGGACGTTTCATGTTGTGTATTGTGTGGTTGGTCTCTGTGTAAAGCAGATTGAGAAGCTACATTCAACAGGCATGATCAAGTTTAGCCTCGTTGGTAACGTTAGAGCGAACGTCGCCATTTCATGGCGCGTTTACATCACATCCGGTGACTGAGGACGTCTCAACGCTTTCCATTCATTTCCTAGTTGTAGGTCTACGGTACGACGGAGTATTAGGGCCACATTGAGGAAAAATAAATAAATCGGAGATTTCGAGAATAAAGTCATAGGTTTACTAGAATAAAGTCATAGGTTTACGAGAAAAAAAGTTGTAATATTATGAGAATAAAGTCATAATATTATAAAGTAGTAATTTTATGTATTATTTTCTTTTTTTCTTGTAAAGTTATGACTTTATTCTCGTTATATTACAACTTTTTTTCTCGTTAAGTTATGACTTTATCCTTATACTTTTTTTCCCTAAATGTGGCCCTAATACTCCGTCGTACATTTACTCTTTGATCCTCACTGCATTAGACTTATATACTATATACTTAGACTATAAACTGTGTTACCTTCATCACAATGCTCAAATGTTTTGCAGCTCCAGACAGATTTTTTTTTTTTTTTTTGTCTAAAATGGCTCTTTTGATAGTAAAGGTTGCTGACCCCTGGTCTAAACCATCCACCAAAATCTGTTTCTGAAAACATTTGAGGCGAGAAATCAGCTCTGCCACTTCTGAATCTGGTTTCACTATATTGCCTATAGTTTGACCGCTTTGTCCAAGTTTCGTGAGCCGGTATTTACATAAAGATGAAAAATCTCAACTTTATGCAAATCAAGCGTCCAGTGTGACGTGTCTGGCGATCTAGTTCTAAAATGATACAAGAGTCAGCAGTGGCATAGCCTATTTCTGACCTCAAATGTCTCAACTCATTACCTGTACCGTACCTCATTATCTGTTTTATCTAATAAGATACAGTTTTCACTCTGTTCATCTAGGAGTTTTCATCCACATATCTTGAGGTCAGGGGTCAACGGACCCCTGTCCCAGTTTTTCTCGCAAAAAATGTTCGTAACTTTGGAGCTTTATTTAGCGTTCTTTCCGGTAGCAATGTATTCCTTAGGTTTTCTAGTTTCATATGATACCAATATCTTCACTCTAGCTTTAAGACTGAGCCCGCTACAGCCTCTGAAATGCAGAATAGCGTCCGGATTAAGAGGTTAATAGTTTATATAATAAAAGATGGATACTTGATGTCCGTGTATCGATACAACATTGCCACGTAAAATATCGCGTTATATAAATTTTTTTCCCCCACCCCTAGAGTTTAACTTTTTTTTTTCTCAGACGGAAAGTGCAAAGGTTAGACGCGTCATAGCAGTGGTATGTGGGAATCATATCACGGCTATGAACCAATCAGATTGCTTGATTTGAGCTACACCGTTTTATAAATAATTGTCATACAGAATGTGTCTACCCTGCAAACACAGGAACTTGAAATAAAGGCCTAAGTAGCCGGGGATCCTCTTAAAAGTTTCAGAATCAGTATGGAAGATTCATTGCTTGGAAATTATTGATTGACAACTGTCCATTACCTCCTGATGTTAGAGAACAGCTTTGTTTCTTATGGAGGCGTATACACTAATAAACACCACAGAGACACGTAGATCAGTGGAGCTGTGAACCTCCATGATGTGTCATGACCGAAACGTGTGGTGTAGCTCAGTCGTGTTACATCCATAGCTTCTGAAACAGCTGATGAGAAGCATGTATGTTAAGTATGTACTTTGTAAATGTATAAAACCTATACTGTTCACACCACAAAATGTACAGTCTGTACATGAAGAGCCGAGTCTACATGTGCTGAAGTTAGACTGTGAAATTTAGTGTGCAGGAGTAGATCTGTTTGTTAACATCTGATTTAAATAGATATTAATGAATTATTGCGCGGGGTGCAGACTGTTTACTTTTTCACCACCTATTCGAGATGAATTATTCACCATTCCTTTCTGTGTTTTATTTAACATTTAATGCTTAATGATTTATTCACACTCTGGACACATTTTTGAAAGTCGAATAAACTGTATTTGTCTTACCTAAATTGTTGAAAGAGAGATACAAATGGACGTTGCTCAGGGCTGTATTGGCCATTTTTAAGATTTTATTAGCTGTTTTTCAATACGTACCAAATAACAAAGTTCAAAATAGTCTCCCATGTTATCACCTTTCGTCAGCTTGAGGTTTCCTTTTATCTCTCATTAGAATTGTCTGTGTTTTTGATTGAATGAGAAGTGCAGAAGGCAGAGGTTGGCATTTGAAGTACAACAAGTGAAAACGAACTTCAAATCGGCGCCGTGTGTGTTTGTGCTTAGAAGCTGCGTGATGCTCCCGGGTTATCAAATGAATTAAGTAAGAAGTGCAGCTGGTCCATGCCCATGACCATTAGCTGATAGAGAAATAAGGCCTGCAGGCATACTATGCATTTTTCAGGTTTTGTTCCAGTGTTTCGCCCGAGCCACGCTCACTCATTAGACACCGCAGTTACTGGATCTGAAGATAATTTCACTTCATGTTTTTAAATTAAAATGCAAACTGGAATTTGCAGCACATCAGAACCACAGAACAGAAAACATCCACACAATTTATAGAACGTATGTAAGCAGGCGACGGACAAAATCCATTTGTTTCATTACTGCAAAATGTGATTTGCTGGATAGATTGTTCTAAAACTACAACTTTTAAAAAAAAAAAAATTCTCAAGTTAAGTATTTAGTACAACATAGCAGTAAGGGTGCTTTCACAAGCCAACATTTAGTCCGTTTGAATCAAACTCGGGTGTTGTTCAACCACTGGTGCAGTTTGTTTTGGCATATAATTAGCAGTAATTGTAGTCTGGTGCGGACCAAAACACAGGCTGCCTGTAGGGCTGAACGATTATGGCCAAAATGATAATCACGATTATTTTGATCAATATTGAGATCACGATTATTTATCAATGATTATTTATAGATCAGACACAAAATATTTTATAGCAATTTCACATTTAAATAAACATCGCGCTGCTTTCACTTCCATGTTGTGCTACATTCTACATATTATCCTTTTTACTTTGTTAATGTCATTTATAGTGGTTATTTGCATAAAAACACACAATTGATTAGGAAATGAAAGATTGTATTTGTATTTAATTATTTGCTTTGATTAAAAAAATCTTGGCAATAGTAGTTCTAATAATGTATTATAAGCAGCTTAGAGGTACTGTAGTGTTAGAAAGTTAAACAGGTCATATTTCTCTCTAATATCTATTTTTATTGCTGCGAAACTATCTCCTTCAAACAACCGTAGTTATTCAAGTGTCTTGCCAAAAACTACATTTTACAAGATTACATTGGAACGCATCGTGATAGCGTTATGATCTACCATTACCCAATTATCATTTGTACTGAGTGGAGCTTGAACGCATCATAATGTAACTCAATGGAACCTCCGTTAACGGAGGTCTTTAGCTCGGTGCTGTCGGCAGACGAGCCGGTCACTGTGATTACTCTGAGTGAGCAGCATCATGGGAAGGAATTACAATATAATAAGAGTCTGATTAAGTTAATTGTTCCAAATGTTTTAATGTTGTTCCTCCGCGGCTTATTTTGGACTTGCAGTTGCAAATTGCAGCTTTATGTCTTCTTCACTCACGCTGAAGAACTTCCACTCCGACGACCTGTTGGTGTGTGGATGACATTACTGACTGTGTGCCGCTGTGTGCCGACAAAAAGCCATCATGTGGCGGCTGTACGTGTGTGTGACCGGCAAAAACTCAGATATATGAGACTGCTTGAGACCGCTTGATTTATGCAGCAGAGTTTTCTATGAGCGGAGCATGTCTTTGTCGATCATGTTCATTTAATTGTGGGAAGCCAAAATCGTGATCGCGATCAATAGCTGCCTGTTTGGGCATTTGTTGAGATGGACACAGGTAAACGACAGGTTAACATCAGCGGGAGAGGACTGACCTGGACTTCTGCAGAACTCTGATGTACGTGTGTATGATGAACATACAGAATATGCTAAATAAAGTCCACAAAACTAGTGACGTTTAGAAAGGTATTTGAAATAAACTGGAGGAGAAGGGACTCAGTAGATCAGTGCCGAATCAAAGTGAGAAAACTTCGACGGCAATATGTCAAAGTCGGCGATTCCCTTCATAGAAATGGCAGCTCTCCAGACTTCGTTAACGCCCCTCAGCAAATTATTTTTTTATTTGTTCCGCTTTAGTTTGTGCACTTTGAAACCGAACCAGACTAAATAGAAAACACACCAAAAGTATCAATTTCACTAAACGGACTATGGCTTGTGAAAGCGCTCTACTTGTGAAATCACTTCAGCACCAGGAACAGGAAGGATGACGACAGTACGTTATCACAACAGCGATTTACAAGCAACAATACTGACGCTCAGATTTTTTTTCCACAGACCTGAGTCACATCAACTTACCTCCTCTCACCCACGCAGAGCCCTCCTCAGCGGTGTTTACTCTCCCTTTGTCTTTCACATCGGCTCTCAGAGTCATTTCATCTGCCATCTGGTCCATTGCATCACAAATAAAAAATGCACTTCTTATGACAAACCTGATTACCTCAAGCCAAAAGAAAATATGTGGCTGCACACAGCCGAGGCCGACGGGAGTTAATGTCAAACACAGTGTTGCCACAGCTCTGTGTCTCCATGCACTCGTCGGCTCTCAGGATTAGGTTCTCACGCAGCGGGCTGCGACATAGTCTTTCTCGTTCCTAGCTGTGTGGAGGCAGCTGTTTACCTCGGCCAAGCGGAGAGCATCCAGGAGAAATTATCCTTTACATTGCACAGGGTCCATTTGGCCTGCTGCCTGCTGTACTGTAAGCCTCTCCAATGTTCCAGTGACGTTGGCAAAAACACTGTAGATCCGCTCCTATTAAAACATCACCAGGACGAAGTCAGCAACATTTTATTAGTTGGACTTATTTCCCTCTATGAAGTGATAATGAAGCCAAGGGGCAAATGCAGAGCATCACATAATAAAAGGAAATTTCACATTAAAACTGCAATTCCCTATACAAATGCATTATTAAGCAATCAGGACACACTATAAAGAGATTTTGTGATGTTATAGCAGAATGGGAGGTAGAAAAGTCACTGTTTTATATTAAAATATTTGGCAGATTATTGTAAAGAAAAGGCACATTTAAACAGACACTCACTCATATACACACACGCCACATTTCACTCCTTCAAGGCTGTGTTTCTGCCGAACATAATATGCATGAGGCAGCCAGCGCCAGTTTGTTTGTTGGGGCGAAGCACGCGGTGAAACATGGATAGCGAGCTGCATTCAAATTTCTCCGAATACAAGCCAACCAATTTACCCTAATTAGGCTCAACACTAGAGTTGCATTTTAATAGACGCCCCGCTGTGTTTGCATATGTTTAGAGAACAAGAGCCATGCTAATTGAAAAATTAAGATGTGAGAGTATTTGTCTACTGAGCTCCCACTATGCAGCACTCAGTGTAAATATGACTCCTGAAGAGAGGAGAGTTTCTAGTGCTTCCTTTCTTTCGTTTCCTCCTCCTTTCATTTTCTTGTTGTTGTGATGGTGATACGACGTGATGGAGAAAAGACGAACCAAGATTGTGCTCTTGTGTTCTTCAAGAGGCCCACAGTGGTGATGTGACGGCACCGTATTCCCACTCTTGTGGTCTCGACGCGGCGGGTTTAGTTTCATTGGTCAACGTCAATCACGCCGTCAGGGAGGTTCAGCAGGTTGCGTGGTTAATTTGGCTCCCATGGAAATGTGCTCTCTGTGGAAATGAGCTGCGCGGCCCTGCGTCTGCAGAAAAGTCACCGCGGCTGACACCCCACCCCATTAGAGCTTTCCCTAATGCAGAGTGAAGTGACAGCCCGAGATCAAGTTCAGGTACAAATTACACTACATCTAAGTGACAGCTTTCTGACCCCCTTTGCTGCACTTACGGTCCACTCCATTATTTACAGTTGTAAACAGGTGCTCACACACATCCAGCTTCAGTCTTGCTGCGTTTATGTGCTGTTTTGTGGCTCAGGGGTGAACCTGTTACTTCTCCGTCTTAATTTCCTTTCAAGGAAAATTACCAATTTTTTTGGGATCTTGCTTGTTGTTGTTGAGTGGAGCAACCGCAAATATTAACCCGATGATAATTTGGTTTATGACCGCACTGTGGCAGAGCACTCCATTAGCAGCGCTGGGTCATCACATTTTTTCATGTGTACGCCTTAGTCAGATTTCAGTCTGTGGTTTGATTCCGCTCATGTACTACAGAAGTCAGAAGGTGAGTCAGAGTGTTTCGTTTGAAAATGAAGAGCAGCACAGCCGCAAATGGTGAGAGAATTACTACAGCAACTACAGCAAAAGTAGCTAAAACACAAGTAATATATCTTGCATTAAAAGGATTTATAAATGCATTCCCATGAAAAACAATGCCAACAACACCAACAATGTTTATTTCCCATTAGCCTCGAGTCTACCACAGCATCGAGGTTGTGGCTAACTGAGGGTCTAACCCCCTTTTACTTTAATCAGAGGCAGGTGTCAAGCAAGCCACGGGAGTTGTAGCATTTATTCACCAACAAATAGCCTAAACTGTACACACTAGGGATGTCACATTACCAGAAATTTAGTAGTCAATACCAATACCTGTGAAATTGCTCAATTCTCGATACCCAATTCGATACGGTAAAAAAACAAAACAATAAAACCCCATGTACTTCAACATACACCGCCAAAAACTAAATTACGCGTTTTTTTTACTTTTGATAACATTATAATTTACCTTCGCCCCATACTCATATTTACTGAATAGAGATTGGACGTATCATACTGTAACTCAATGCAACCTTCGGTACGTTAACTGTTAGCTCCGTTATTTAGCCAAGCAGGACTGTACTGCCCGCCGGCTGCTAACAGCTAACGTTACCAGCTCTACAGCCGACTTCAACACGTATTTGTTGTTCACAACGTAGCATTATCTATCGTACCCGGGACGACGTTAGTCTCAAGCCCTGATCCCCGGTACCTACGGTACTGTTAGAAAAACGAGTACTGTCACGTTTTCAGAACGTTGGCATCGACTTGTTACCGAAGTATCGGTTCTTGTGACATTCCTAGGACACACACTGCACTGCTACTTTCACAGCTTTCTGATAACGTCATACTCGCTCGCTCCCTCTCTCTCTCTCTGTCTCTCGACCGCACACTCGCTAATGTTACGATGCACACGGCGTTTACCGACGTTACCGACATATCAGTGGGCTGAACGGAGATGATATGCTGGCGGTGGTGGCAGTCTGGCAGTTGAATAAAAATAGAAACTGCTTTTGTAGTTCGAAGAAGACTAAACCCAAAACACTCAGTCGCCATATTTCTGAGCTCAGCTGCCTGTTACACCAAAGAGACTGACCTCCGGCGGGATTTCTAAATACCCTGGTATACCGTAATACCGGCCAAGCCTAGACCACATCTAACATATTTATAATTATAAAAACATTTAACACACTGTAGACTACCTTTAATACTGTATTAATGCATTTTGTTCTGCTGAAATTGGCCATTTGACACAATGTGTGCAACTTGTATTGACACACCTTCACAATTTGTGATGCCTCAAAAATATCCGATATGTCCTATCTGACATTAAATGCAGCATCAAGGCACAATTCGACCATGTGAAAGTCTTACAGAAAGTGTTTTTTCTCTAACACTGCTGCCTTGTCTGGATCACCTTGGAAGGACAGCTTAACATTTACTCCGTGCATGTGTGTGGTCCTGGCAGGTGTTTCGTGTAACTAAATGGAAATTGTGACTTTTTTTTTTTTTTTTTTTTTTTTGGATTTAGTAAAATGTCTTCGTTTGTTGAACATGCTGCCGGTGCAGAGGTCCCCTTTGCCCCTTAATGAGTTCCACAGAGAATAAGTGTCATAGTGGGCTCTGGTGATGAGAGCAGACTCCCATGTCACCTTGAGGCTGGCTAAGACAAAGAGAAGACGACTCTTGATGTCATATTCACTCTCTCCTTTTTACCAATGGTTAACCCTGGTGGACCGGCTTTATTTTTATATGCAGATGTCGTTGTCCTCAGATAGATAAAAGGTGCAAATCTAACATGTGAGCAATCGGAAAACAAACATTTGGAATATTTGATATATGTTAATGAATGAGACTACAGTTTCATGCTCATGCTTGAATTATTATTACTATACTAATAGCCTAATAATCACTTAATAAGTACATTTTTAAATGGTAAAACCCTGGACATCTGTTTACACGGCATTACATAAAGATTTGCCCAACATTTTTTGGGCTTTGCGTTGCCGGTGGCTTCGTGCTCGCCGCCGCCACCACACACATACAGTCTGTCAGCGCGGCGAAACTTTAACGAGTGTCCGACAGACCGTGTGAGTGTGGGGTTGTTGGTGGCGTTATAGCTGTGAACGTAGCAGTGTGTGTACAGTTTACTTGTCGGTGAATAAATGCTACGTCTCGCCAACTTCCTGTATCCTGCAACTCCGGCTCCGCCTCTTAAGGTGGGCTGTTAAGGTGGACCAGCTTTTCTCCTTAAAGTGACGAGCCGCTCCTCTGAGCCGCTCAGCTTTTTAATTAATTATTAATATTTCTTTTAACCGTTTTAACCGACAGCGTTAATCGGTTAAATAATGTCGGTTAACGGTTAATTATTAACATCACTACACTGAATAAAGAAAAACATCCGCACACTCAAATCTGGATCCACTCCTTCGGAGCATTGCAACCACTGGGTCTTAATGAGGATTTTGACATGAGTGTTTTGCTATGAATAAACTATAATAGATTCTATATGCTCTATGATTGATGATGGCTGAAGGCTGATGTTTACATAGCATTTATCTCTATTGTTGCATATTCTATCTTGTTGTGTATATAGTTTTTTTTTAATATTCAATATGCTGCTTAGTGTTTCTTGACTGTCTTTATAGTCACTATGTCTTTAACTTGTAGTCCATCATTCCCAGGACTACGTTTCCCTTGTTCAGCCACAAAAGTTAAACTGATTGACACAAGTGCATTAAGGCTAATCAAGTGATGTTTCTCGGACCTTTTGTACAGCTCTCTGACCGAAATTATATTTTTTAACATGTATTTTTGTACTGATTTGAGTGTGCAGATGCTTTTTTTCATTGAGTTTGATAGTCTATAACGCCAGCACCTCAGCTTAGTCTAATAGTGGATGAGCAGTGTTTTTTTCTCTAAAAACATTTCCAGGGATTCTTTGTGACTTCTACCATCTGTTTTCACATCCAGTTGGTGGTAAACTTTAGGGCAAAAGAGACGGGACTTGCCTTCCAATAGCTATTTCCTTACAGGATTAGGTGATAATCCTGAAAAATCACCTCTCAGAAACTGAGCCGGGCTTGAGAGGAGATGAAATATGAAATCAAAGAATCCCTCTCTTGACGGACCGACTGCTCTACTATTGGAGAAACACACTTGGCGAGCTCTCTGAGAGTATACGTTTCAGCAGTTATTCGTGGTCTTCATTAACTACCACAGAGTTTACTGTGGAGCAGTTAGTTCTGATCCACTTAAAGTGCTGCACCTTAAAGCAGAGCTCACCTTGTGTGCTCTGGGGAGTGTTAACCCATTAAGAACACAATAATTCATTTCAGCATAATTTCGCTCTAATTGAACATGTCTGTTATATTCAATTTTTTTCACCATCTTTAAGGACACCTACCTACCTTTATGACAGCTGAGCAGGGCGGCGGGTGGGGGTGGGAGCTCCTGCTGCTTGTCACAAAGGGAAGAAATCACAGTTTCCAAATTAAGATTGTAGATAAATGACCTTACAAAGCAAAGGAAATCAAAGAAGTATGGGAATGGGGTAAATTGGATTCTTTGGCGTCTAACAGTATATGACTTAAACCAACTGGGGATTCTCTCCACAGTGGAGGAAGTGAGAGTTTCCTAAGGCTACAGTCCCACCTGGGACCTCCTCATGATCCATGGGGTGTTCGTAAAAAGCCTTGAAGTTATTCAAGGCTAAATAGATTTTTTTTCTATTAACATTTAGGCTGTATTGCTCTGATTTCAGAGCTTCTATACTGGTTTCAGGCGATCTATTTCATTTTACACAGTCAATATGATGTATTTAATTTGCATAGCTGAAAGGTTTAATGTCTGAGGTCTTATTGTGTCACGCTGGATGTCAACAATGATCAAACAATGTTAAAAAGTGTTTGGTCAAATCTTTTGATTAATGAGATTTGTTAATTTCGTTACTTAGAATATTTTTGGCATCATATTGTTTAGAATATATCTTTAAAAATGTAGTGTGGCTATATCGCTATACAGTAGTTTATAACTTGGTGGGTGCTCCTTATAGGGCTGGGTATTGTTTGAATTATTTTAACTAGTGTCAATATGATACCTGAGTTTTGGCAGGCTACTGATACCCAAAACATTTTTTTTTTTTTAAATTAACTTTTAATCTATAAATATAGATGTCTTTCTAGAAAACACTTTTTAGCGAAATAAGCAATTGTTAAATGTTGTTTAAGGAGCTATGCAAGACTGACAGTAAAGTTGTGGGCCATGAAGCCAAAACAATGAGCTGAAAGATGCTAAAATGCTCCGAAGAATTGAGGGGAGCGAGGGCTAATGTGGGTGTCTCTGAGTTTGTCACTACAAGTGGCCACTTTCACATCAGCCTACGCATAATAATTGTTAAAAAATATTGTTTTGTGCAGCGTTAACAAAGAATGAATTACAAAATAGAGGCCGTTACACACCAGCAGTTTTTTTATTACTTATTTTTCTGAACTGTTGCTTTTGTCATGAGTATTTTTACACAGAATGCAAGTATTATGCAGCGAAAAATTCATCATACTTTTTTTCCGCAACAAGGTCGATTTTTCTGAGCTTTTGCACCGCGAATAAAGGCATCAACCAATCACGTTGTGCTGAATCAGTTGCATCTATATTTATGAAACAATAATAATGAGGCTCCGTAGTCTGAACTAGGGCGGCAAACTATATTACTCTTTTCAACCTTGACAAAGGCAGCGCAGACCAGATCCACTCCTTCCGTTCTTACCTTTCACAATAAAAGCCCTAAACAGATAATATTCGTAGGCGAGTATTTCGCATTTTTGTGTCGTTTATTCGCCATGACCCCTGTGTGTGTAAAGGCCTTTACTCTTTTAAAATGCTTCAATTATACAACACTTCTGTCAGGGAAAATTACAGGGAAAAGGGACAATTGTTATTTCCCAAAAGTATTACATTAAAGATGATTAGCCTGCCTACAATGCATCCTAAAGATATATATAGTGTTAAGTAAGTGGCTTTACTTTCATGCTGAAATTAAAGAAAACCCTCCATCAGTGCGGCATTTGTACAAAACGAGTCCTCGCGGCTTCACACCGGCATCATGAGAAATCCCCATTATTACGGACCAATTTGCTCCTTCAGATAATCAATGTTGGCGCTGACTCAAGCCCTGCTCCACAGGCTAAATGCTTGAATTGATCATTGACGCTTTCTCACCAATAAGCAGTTTAAAATGACTAATTGGGTGAGGCTAAGAGTAGCCCGGGCTTTTTGCTATTAGTGTAATGATGATATGACATCAGACGTTTTGTGTAAAGCATTGTCTTGTTGTTATTGGGCAAGACAGATTATGATTGGGTTTAGTCAGTGCACATTATGAGATGCTCCTTAAGTAGCATTCATAAAGCAAAGCTCCTCGCCGTGTCAGAGTGATAATAAGGGCAGTGATTCATATATACTTTAGGAGTCAAGGGGAGCAACCGCGTTAGACCTGTATTTTCTTTTATTTGTCCTTGCTGTTGGGGGATCATGGATCTCTTTGTCCCCGCGTATAGGCCTACATCAGACGGAGCGCTCGTGTCTGGCGAGTCATTGATATGCCAGCTCTGTTTTTACACATTGTCATTTTATCTTTCTCATTACCGTCATTACTACAGACTCGGATACATCTCATTACAAGGGTAATTGGGACAAACATAAAATCCGTGCACCCCCCCCTTTAAGTTGGATATCTTTCAAACGCTCAAAGTAGATAACCGCCGTGTTAGGTCCACAACAGCTGTTAATATTTCATGATAATATAGCTTTATTCCCACTGATATCTGTCTGACTTATGTGTTTCTTTTGATGGCGTGTTAAAATGGAAAACCTGGATGTGCACCTGTGCAGCTAATCACACATACACATGAGCTACAGTGTAATGTGTGAATGCACGCGGACACTCGCTCGAACATCCGAGCACACGCGCACACACACACGCTTTTATGTCGAGTTGGCTCCAACTTCTGATGTAATTTTATTTTTAGCCGGTCCTCTTGTTCTGTCGGAGCCCCATGAAGTCTTTTCCATCTACAACTTAGTTCCTCAGCCAAATATTGACTTTGGGATCTGATTATTAAGCAATTTCCACAAAACTTCAAATTACTATCTGAACAATTATTTTAAAGACGTTACAAGACCCAGTAGACCCCCAAGGTCTTGAAACTGATTATGCAAAAAGATAATTGCTATGAAGATTTAAAAAAGAATGAAATTGGTTTGACAAACCTATAAGTTGTTAACTACTGCTCAGTGCAAAAGAATACATTTGCTGACAAGGCCACAAAGAACCGGAGCAGAGGAGGCTTTTCCCCGTGTGCTCAGGTGGGCGGGAGGTATCGCTCTCTTTATTATCGCGGCTAATGGCGTTCCAGATCTGTCCTCAATTATACTGGGATGAGATGAACTATTAATTAATAATTCTTCTGATAGATAAATTGTGCCGTGTTCAGCAGATGTGCACTTCTTAGAGATGAGAGGGGACACAGATGGAGGCTATTGACCAACAGTGGCCCCCGTTCAGCGTCTTGCCTTTATAGATGTGCGAGCTTTATCTCCGCTTGACACGCTGTTATGTTCCCCGTCCCTCCTGTCCCGCTTTAACTGCCCACGTACCGTCAGCGGGCGTCCATGTTTTCCTGATTTACTGTGTGTAAAGGCAATGTTGCATAATTTGTGTTTTAAGAAAAGATATTAATCCTTCTTCACATTGCGGAAAATGGTTATTTTTCCCCCCTCCCAGGTTAAATGTACACTGCCTGAAAAATGACACATCCTCAAAGTACTTTTGAGCAAAGGCTGAGTTGTATAATTTTCCCATAAGCTCGGAGCGTTTAAGTGTAGAAAGGAGGAATTATATGGCTATGAATGGCTTCCTTAATAGTGATATCACTTCCTAGAACAAAAGGAGGTTGGCTCCGCAATGAGCTGAGGGAGTGCGGACGCCGGCTCGATTGGCCATTTCCGCGGCTTCCATTAAGGTCATGCACTGCGCCACCGCGCCGGAGAGTGCATGAGTGACAACACGGCCAAGACGAATGGAGCACTCTCCCACAAACCTCGTTAAGACTGAAATCACCGAAAAAATAATAGTTATTAAATTAATTGCAGTCATAATCTCGTAAAATATGTGTCAAGAAATTATGTGCGGTTCGATTAACACATAACATGGGTGTCAAATCTGTAATAAAACCCTGATCAATAAAACAATAACCATGTTGTTAAAAGCAGTCATTGAAAGGTGTTGCTGGCAGCTGGCTCCAGGGGTGAGCAACCCTTTTAATATAAACGGATTTCATCTTTCCACCGTGTCACCTAAATCACCTCAATGTTTGTGTATACAATTAAAATAAGATAATAAATTGCAGCAATGGATGGATTACGAACGCTCCCTTCGACCCCATACATCAGGCTTTGTCACTGGCCCAGAAAATGCGTGTCTAACAATCTGTTGATTACAATGCGGTGCGAGCAGAGGGCCCCCGCCGAAGGGAGGGGCGGTGACTGTTGCAGGATACATTATTTTAACATATTGTTATGTCTAAATCGATAAGTTTTAAACGAGCGCTAACGACTGCTATTAATTAAACTTTCAGAATCTTTTATTAGAAAAGTTACCACTTGTGCGCTTGATTTAATGAATGGTTTATTATTTCATTTTGTTGGCCCTGACCATTATGCCCAAACGACTGGTCTTTTATCTTGAAAAGAAATGAGGCAAGGCATAGTTTATTTGCAGTGCGGCGACGACGATAACGCGCCAGTTGAAGGGCATATTTGTTTTAAAGCCTTGGAGGAGTAACCGTGCCTGGTTCTTGATACAATTTGCCTCTAAACCACATTAAAATCATTTTCCTCCCCCCCCCCCTCCTCCCTTCTTCTTTCTTGCTATTTGGCCCTTGAGATATTATTATTTTTTATCAGTGTGTTTATATGAAATCATTTGAGTGGGTATGTCAATTTAGAAATGAAATTGTCTGTGCAAGGGAATCATTCAGATTGGAAATTAATGGTATTGCAATTAAAACTTGGGAGTTACAGTATTTGGTAACAATTATGATAATGACTCTAGCTGGAGGTGTGAATTTCACAAGCGGGGTGTGAGTGTGGGGGGGTTGGGGGGAGGTTGTTAACGAGTGGCGTGCTGGAAAGCTAGCAGTGTAAGCCTCTTCCTCCCAGTGTAAAAAAAATATGTTTCCACCAGTTTCTTCTAATAGAGCAATGCCACTGAGAAAAAAAATATCTGGGCTTCTCCTCCGCAGAATGTGTGTTATTCCATTACTGAGCACAGATAAACTGCCTTTTGTGATATTGCTGCAGGAAGCTCTTTGCTCTCAAGCTACCATTGAGTGAACGTGTCCTACATTGTGCCGTAGTAATAGAGTGGTTTATCAGCTCATGTTGAGAGTAGCTATAGGCTAAGTATGGTTGAGAGTCACAATTACCAACAGACACAACATGCTGTTTGTCTGCTCATGATTAATGCGCTGGATCAATGTGGGCCGCCGCCGCCGCTGCAAAGAAGCCGGGTGATGGAAGATTCCTGCGAGATATTTTTTCTTCTCCCTGTTTTCTTTTTCTTTTTTTCCACACACACACACACACACACACACACACACACACACACACACACACACACACACACACACACACACACACACACACACACACACACACACACTGCTTTCATCCAAATTGGATGATCAGTGGGGGAATTCTCCCACTCTCTGGGGTTTTTTCGCTGTGGTTTGTAGATTTTGCCTTCAGGTATGAAATTCACTCAAACTGGAGAAGTCCTTTATCCAGAGACTGGCTTTTTTTTCAATTGAGCATTAA